>OY754466.1:54433400-54714400 GCA_963575645.1 Xanthostigma xanthostigma | reverse complement strand
ATACCCTGCGGCGCCCGTTTTTTCCTAATTTTAGCTCCGTTTTATACCCTGCGGCGCCGTTTTTTCCTAATTTTAGCTCCGTTTTATACCCTGCGGCGCCGTTTTTTTCCTAATTTTAGCTCCGTTTTATACCCTGCGGCGCCGTTTTTTTCCTAATTTTAGCTCCGTTTTTATACCCTGCGGCGCCGTTTTTTCCTAATTTTAGCTCCGTTTTATACCCTGCGGCGCCGTTTTTTTCCTAATTTTTAGCTCCGTTTTATACCCTGCGGCGCCGTTTTTTCCTAATTTTAGCTCCGTTTTATACCCTGCGGCGCCGTTTTTTTCCTAATTTTAGCTCCGTTTTATACCCTGCGGCGCCGTTTTTTTCCTAATTTTAGCTCCGTTTTTATACCCTGCGGCGCCGTTTTTTTCCTAATTTTAGCTCCGTTTTATACCCTGCGGCGCCGTTTTTTCCTAATTTTAGCTCCGTTTTATACCCTGCGGCGCCGTTTTTTCCTAATTTTAGCTCCGTTTTATACCCTGCGGCGCCGTTTTTTCCTAATTTTAGCTCCGTTTTATACCCTGCGGCGCCCGTTTTTTCCTAATTTTAGCTCCGTTTTATACCCTGCGGCGCCGTTTTTTCCTAATTTTAGCTCCGTTTTATACCCTGCGGCGCCGTTTTTTCTCCTAATTTTAGCTCCGTTTTATACCCTGCGGCGCCGTTTTTTTCCTAATTTTAGCTCCGTTTTATACCCTGCGGCGCCGTTTTTTCCTAATTTTAGCTCCGTTTTATACCCTGCGGCGCCGTTTTTTTCCTAATTTTAGCTCCGTTTTATACCCTGCGGCGCCGTTTTTTCCTAATTTTAGCTCCGTTTTATACCCTGCGGCGCCGTTTTTTCCTAATTTTAGCTCCGTTTTATACCCTGCGGCGCCGTTTTTTCCTAATTTTAGCTCCGTTTTATACCCTGCGGCGCCGTTTTTTTCCTAATTTTAGCTCCGTTTTATACCCTGCGGCGCCGTTTTTTTCCTAATTTTAGCTCCGTTTTATACCCTGCGGCGCCGTTTTTTCCTAATTTTAGCTCCGTTTTATACCCTGCGGCGCCGTTTTTTCCTAATTTTAGCTCCGTTTTATACCCTGCGGCGCCGTTTTTTCCTAATTTTAGCTCCGTTTTATACCCTGCGGCGCCGTTTTTTCCTAATTTTAGCTCCGTTTTATACCCTGCGGCGCCGTTTTTTCCTAATTTTAGCTCCGTTTTATACCCTGCGGCGCCGTTTTTTCCTAATTTTAGCTCCGTTTTATACCCTGCGGCGCCGTTTTTTCCTAATTTTAGCTCCGTTTTATACCCTGCGGCGCCGTTTTTTCCTAATTTTAGCTCCGTTTTATACCCTGCGGCGCCGTTTTTTCCTAATTTTAGCTCCGTTTTTATACCCTGCGGCGCCGTTTTTTCCTAATTTTAGCTCCGTTTTATACCCTGCGGCGCCGTTTTTTCCTAATTTTAGCTCCGTTTTATACCCTGCGGCGCCGTTTTTTCCTAATTTTAGCTCCGTTTTATACCCTGCGGCGCCGTTTTTTTCCTAATTTTAGCTCCGTTTTATACCCTGCGGCGCCGTTTTTTCCTAATTTTAGCTCCGTTTTATACCCTGCGGCGCCGTTTTTTCCTAATTTTAGCTCCGTTTTATACCCTGCGGCGCCGTTTTTTCCTAATTTTAGCTCCGTTTTATACCCTGCGGCGCCGTTTTTTCCTAATTTTAGCTCCGTTTTATACCCTGCGGCGCCGTTTTTTCCTAATTTTAGCTCCGTTTTATACCCTGCGGCGCCGTTTTTTCCTAATTTTAGCTCCGTTTTATACCCTGCGGCGCCGTTTTTTCCTAATTTTAGCTCCGTTTTTATACCCTGCGGCGCCGTTTTTTCCTAATTTTAGCTCCGTTTTATACCCTGCGGCGCCGTTTTTTTCCTAATTTTAGCTCCGTTTTATACCCTGCGGCGCCGTTTTTTCCTAATTTTAGCTCCGTTTTATACCCTGCGGCGCCGTTTTTTTCCTAATTTTAGCTCCGTTTTATACCCTGCGGCGCCGTTTTTTCCTAATTTTAGCTCCGTTTTATACCCTGCGGCGCCGTTTTTTCCTAATTTTAGCTCCGTTTTATACCCTGCGGCGCCGTTTTTTTCCTAATTTTAGCTCCGTTTTTATACCCTGCGGCGCCGTTTTTTCCTAATTTTAGCTCCGTTTTATACCCTGCGGCGCCGTTTTTTCCTAATTTTAGCTCCGTTTTATACCCTGCGGCGCCGTTTTTTCCTAATTTTAGCTCCGTTTTATACCCTGCGGCGCCGTTTTTTTCCTAATTTTAGCTCCGTTTTATACCCTGCGGCGCCGTTTTTTTCCTAATTTTAGCTCCGTTTTATACCCTGCGGCGCCGTTTTTTCCTAATTTTAGCTCCGTTTTATACCCTGCGGCGCCGTTTTTTCCTAATTTTAGCTCCGTTTTATACCCTGCGGCGCCGTTTTTTCCTAATTTTAGCTCCGTTTTATACCCTGCGGCGCCGTTTTTTCCTAATTTTAGCTCCGTTTTATACCCTGCGGCGCCGTTTTTTTCCTAATTTTAGCTCCGTTTTATACCCTGCGGCGCCGTTTTTTCCTAATTTTAGCTCCGTTTTATACCCTGCGGCGCCGTTTTTTCCTAATTTTAGCTCCGTTTTATACCCTGCGGCGCCGTTTTTTCCTAATTTTAGCTCCGTTTTATACCCTGCGGCGCCGTTTTTTTCCTAATTTTAGCTCCGTTTTATACCCTGCGGCGCCGTTTTTTCCTAATTTTAGCTCCGTTTTATACCCTGCGGCGCCGTTTTTTTCCTAATTTTAGCTCCGTTTTATACCCTGCGGCGCCGTTTTTTCCTAATTTTAGCTCCGTTTTATACCCTGCGGCGCCGTTTTTTCCTAATTTTAGCTCCGTTTTATACCCTGCGGCGCCCGTTTTTTCCTAATTTTAGCTCCGTTTTATACCCTGCGGCGCCGTTTTTTCCTAATTTTAGCTCCGTTTTATACCCTGCGGCGCCGTTTTTTCCTAATTTTAGCTCCGTTTTATACCCTGCGGCGCCGTTTTTTCCTAATTTTAGCTCCGTTTTATACCCTGCGGCGCCGTTTTTTCCTAATTTTAGCTCCGTTTTATACCCTGCGGCGCCGTTTTTTCCTAATTTTAGCTCCGTTTTATACCCTGCGGCGCCGTTTTTTCCTAATTTTAGCTCCGTTTTATACCCTGCGGCGCCGTTTTTTTCCTAATTTTAGCTCCGTTTTATACCCTGCGGCGCCGTTTTTTCCTAATTTTAGCTCCGTTTTATACCCTGCGGCGCCGTTTTTTCCTAATTTTAGCTCCGTTTTATACCCTGCGGCGCCGTTTTTTCCTAATTTTAGCTCCGTTTTATACCCTGCGGCGCCGTTTTTTTCCTAATTTTAGCTCCGTTTTATACCCTGCGGCGCCGTTTTTTCCTAATTTTAGCTCCGTTTTATACCCTGCGGCGCCGTTTTTTCCTAATTTTAGCTCCGTTTTATACCCTGCGGCGCCGTTTTTTTCCTAATTTTAGCTCCGTTTTATACCCTGCGGCGCCGTTTTTTCCTAATTTTAGCTCCGTTTTATACCTGCGGCGCCGTTTTTTCCTAATTTTAGCTCCGTTTTATACCCTGCGGCGCCGTTTTTTTCCTAATTTTAGCTCCGTTTTATACCCTGCGGCGCCGTTTTTTCCTAATTTTAGCTCCGTTTTATACCCTGCGGCGCCGTTTTTTCCTAATTTTAGCTCCGTTTTATACCCTGCGGCGCCGTTTTTTCCTAATTTTAGCTCCGTTTTATACCCTGCGGCGCCGTTTTTTCCTAATTTTAGCTCCGTTTTATACCCTGCGGCGCCGTTTTTTCCTAATTTTAGCTCCGTTTTATACCCTGCGGCGCCGTTTTTTTCCTAATTTTAGCTCCGTTTTATACCCTGCGGCGCCGTTTTTTTCCTAATTTTAGCTCCGTTTTATACCCTGCGGCGCCGTTTTTTCCTAATTTTAGCTCCGTTTTATACCCTGCGGCGCCGTTTTTTCCTAATTTTAGCTCCGTTTTATACCCTGCGGCGCCGTTTTTTCCTAATTTTAGCTCCGTTTTATACCCTGCGGCGCCGTTTTTTCCTAATTTTAGCTCCGTTTTATACCCTGCGGCGCCGTTTTTTCCTAATTTTAGCTCCGTTTTATACCCTGCGGCGCCGTTTTTTCCTAATTTTAGCTCCGTTTTATACCCTGCGGCGCCGTTTTTTTCCTAATTTTAGCTCCGTTTTATACCCTGCGGCGCCGTTTTTTTCCTAATTTTAGCTCCGTTTTATACCCTGCGGCGCCGTTTTTTCCTAATTTTAGCTCCGTTTTATACCCTGCGGCGCCGTTTTTTCCTAATTTTAGCTCCGTTTTATACCCTGCGGCGCCGTTTTTTCCTAATTTTAGCTCCGTTTTATACCCTGCGGCGCCGTTTTTTCCTAATTTTAGCTCCGTTTTATACCCTGCGGCGCCGTTTTTTCCTAATTTTAGCTCCGTTTTATACCCTGCGGCGCCGTTTTTTTCCTAATTTTAGCTCCGTTTTATACCCTGCGGCGCCGTTTTTTCCTAATTTTAGCTCCGTTTTATACCCTGCGGCGCCGTTTTTTCCTAATTTTAGCTCCGTTTTATACCCTGCGGCGCCGTTTTTTCCTAATTTTAGCTCCGTTTTATACCCTGCGGCGCCGTTTTTTCCTAATTTTAGCTCCGTTTTATACCCTGCGGCGCCGTTTTTTCCTAATTTTAGCTCCGTTTTATACCCTGCGGCGCCGTTTTTTCCTAATTTTAGCTCCGTTTTATACCCTGCGGCGCCGTTTTTTTCCTAATTTTAGCTCCGTTTTATACCCTGCGGCGCCGTTTTTTCCTAATTTTAGCTCCGTTTTATACCCTGCGGCGCCGTTTTTTCCTAATTTTAGCTCCGTTTTATACCCTGCGGCGCCGTTTTTTCCTAATTTTAGCTCCGTTTTATACCCTGCGGCGCCCGTTTTTTCCTAATTTTAGCTCCGTTTTATACCCTGCGGCGCCGTTTTTTCCTAATTTTAGCTCCGTTTTATACCCTGCGGCGCCGTTTTTTCCTAATTTTAGCTCCGTTTTATACCCTGCGGCGCCGTTTTTTCCTAATTTTAGCTCCGTTTTATACCCTGCGGCGCCGTTTTTTCCTAATTTTAGCTCCGTTTTATACCCTGCGGCGCCGTTTTTTTCCTAATTTTAGCTCCGTTTTATACCCTGCGGCGCCGTTTTTTCCTAATTTTAGCTCCGTTTTATACCCTGCGGCGCCGTTTTTTCCTAATTTTAGCTCCGTTTTATACCCTGCGGCGCCGTTTTTTCCTAATTTTAGCTCCGTTTTATACCCTGCGGCGCCGTTTTTTCCTAATTTTAGCTCCGTTTTATACCCTGCGGCGCCGTTTTTTCCTAATTTTAGCTCCGTTTTATACCCTGCGGCGCCGTTTTTTCCTAATTTTAGCTCCGTTTTATACCCTGCGGCGCCGTTTTTTCCTAATTTTAGCTCCGTTTTATACCCTGCGGCGCCGTTTTTTCCTAATTTTAGCTCCGTTTTATACCCTGCGGCGCCGTTTTTTTCCTAATTTTAGCTCCGTTTTATACCCTGCGGCGCCGTTTTTTCCTAATTTTAGCTCCGTTTTATACCCTGCGCCGTTTATATACCCTGCGGCGCCGTTTTTTCCTAATTTTAGCTCCGTTTTATACCCTGCGGCGCCGTTTTTTTCCTAATTTTAGCTCCGTTTTATACCCTGCGGCGCCGTTTTTTCCTAATTTTAGCTCCGTTTTATACCCTGCGGCGCCGTTTTTTCCTAATTTTAGCTCCGTTTTATACCCTGCGGCGCCGTTTTTCCTAATTTTAGCTCCGTTTTATACCCTGCGGCGCCGTTTTTTCCTAATTTTAGCTCCGTTTTATACCCTGCGGCGCCGTTTTTTCCTAATTTTAGCTCCGTTTTATACCCTGCGGCGCCGTTTTTTCCTAATTTTAGCTCCGTTTTATACCCTGCGGCGCCGTTTTTTCCTAATTTTAGCTCCGTTTTATACCCTGCGGCGCCGTTTTTTCCTAATTTTAGCTCCGTTTTATACCCTGCGGCGCCGTTTTTTCCTAATTTTAGCTCCGTTTTATACCCTGCGGCGCCGTTTTTTCCTAATTTTAGCTCCGTTTTATACCCTGCGGCGCCGTTTTTTTCCTAATTTTAGCTCCGTTTTATACCCTGCGGCGCCGTTTTTTCCTAATTTTAGCTCCGTTTTATACCCTGCGGCGCCGTTTTTTCCTAATTTTAGCTCCGTTTTATACCCTGCGGCGCCGTTTTTTCCTAATTTTAGCTCCGTTTTATACCCTGCGGCGCCGTTTTTTTCCTAATTTTAGCTCCGTTTTATACCCTGCGGCGCCGTTTTTTCCTAATTTTAGCTCCGTTTTATACCCTGCGGCGCCGTTTTTTCCTAATTTTAGCTCCGTTTTATACCCTGCGGCGCCGTTTTTTTCCTAATTTTAGCTCCGTTTTATACCCTGCGGCGCCGTTTTTTCCTAATTTTAGCTCCGTTTTATACCCTGCGGCGCCGTTTTTTCCTAATTTTAGCTCCGTTTTATACCCTGCGGCGCCGTTTTTTCCTAATTTTAGCTCCGTTTTATACCCTGCGGCGCCGTTTTTTCCTAATTTTAGCTCCGTTTTATACCCTGCGGCGCCGTTTTTTTCCTAATTTTAGCTCCGTTTTATACCTGCGGCGCCGTTTTTTCCTAATTTTAGCTCCGTTTTATACCCTGCGGCGCCGTTTTTTCCTAATTTTAGCTCCGTTTTATACCCTGCGGCGCCGTTTTTTCCTAATTTTAGCTCCGTTTTATACCCTGCGGCGCCGTTTTTTCCTAATTTTAGCTCCGTTTTATACCCTGCGGCGCCGTTTTTTCCTAATTTTAGCTCCGTTTTATACCCTGCGGCGCCGTTTTTTCCTAATTTTAGCTCCGTTTTATACCCTGCGGCGCCGTTTTTTCCTAATTTTAGCTCCGTTTTATACCCTGCGGCGCCGTTTTTTCCTAATTTTAGCTCCGTTTTATACCCTGCGGCGCCGTTTTTTCCTAATTTTAGCTCCGTTTTATACCCTGCGGCGCCGTTTTTTTCCTAATTTTAGCTCCGTTTTATACCCTGCGGCGCCGTTTTTTCCTAATTTTAGCTCCGTTTTATACCCTGCGGCGCCGTTTTTTCCTAATTTTAGCTCCGTTTTATACCCTGCGGCGCCGTTTTTTCCTAATTTTAGCTCCGTTTTATACCCTGCGGCGCCGTTTTTTCCTAATTTTAGCTCCGTTTTATACCCTGCGGCGCCGTTTTTTCCTAATTTTAGCTCCGTTTTATACCCTGCGGCGCCGTTTTTTCCTAATTTTAGCTCCGTTTTTATACCCTGCGGCGCCGTTTTTTCCTAATTTTAGCTCCGTTTTATACCCTGCGGCGCCGTTTTTTCCTAATTTTAGCTCCGTTTTATACCCTGCGGCGCCGTTTTTTCCTAATTTTAGCTCCGTTTTATACCCTGCGGCGCCGTTTTTTCCTAATTTTAGCTCCGTTTTATACCCTGCGGCGCCGTTTTTTCCTAATTTTAGCTCCGTTTTATACCCTGCGGCGCCGTTTTTTCCTAATTTTAGCTCCGTTTTATACCCTGCGGCGCCGTTTTTTCCTAATTTTAGCTCCGTTTTATACCCTGCGGCGCCGTTTTTCCTAATTTTAGCTCCGTTTTATACCCTGCGGCGCCGTTTTTTCCTAATTTTAGCTCCGTTTTATACCCTGCGGCGCCGTTTTTTCCTAATTTTAGCTCCGTTTTATACCCTGCGGCGCCGTTTTTTCCTAATTTTAGCTCCGTTTTATACCCTGCGGCGCCGTTTTTTCCTAATTTTAGCTCCGTTTTATACCCTGCGGCGCCGTTTTTTCCTAATTTTAGCTCCGTTTTATACCCTGCGGCGCCGTTTTTTCCTAATTTTAGCTCCGTTTTATACCCTGCGGCGCCGTTTTTTTCCTAATTTTAGCTCCGTTTTATACCCTGCGGCGCCGTTTTTTCCTAATTTTAGCTCCGTTTTATACCCTGCGGCGCCGTTTTTTCCTAATTTTAGCTCCGTTTTATACCCTGCGGCGCCGTTTTTTCCTAATTTTAGCTCCGTTTTATACCCTGCGGCGCCGTTTTTTCCTAATTTTAGCTCCGTTTTATACCCTGCGGCGCCGTTTTTTCCTAATTTTAGCTCCGTTTTATACCCTGCGGCGCCGTTTTTTCCTAATTTTAGCTCCGTTTTATACCCTGCGGCGCCGTTTTTTCCTAATTTTAGCTCCGTTTTATACCCTGCGGCGCCGTTTTTTCCTAATTTTAGCTCCGTTTTATACCCTGCGGCGCCGTTTTTTCCTAATTTTAGCTCCGTTTTATACCCTGCGGCGCCGTTTTTTCCTAATTTTAGCTCCGTTTTATACCCTGCGGCGCCGTTTTTTCCTAATTTTAGCTCCGTTTTATACCCTGCGGCGCCGTTTTTTCCTAATTTTAGCTCCGTTTTATACCCTGCGGCGCCGTTTTTTCCTAATTTTAGCTCCGTTTTATACCCTGCGGCGCCGTTTTTTCCTAATTTTAGCTCCGTTTTATACCCTGCGGCGCCGTTTTTTCCTAATTTTAGCTCCGTTTTATACCCTGCGGCGCCGTTTTTTCCTAATTTTAGCTCCGTTTTATACCCTGCGGCGCCGTTTTTTCCTAATTTTAGCTCCGTTTTATACCCTGCGGCGCCGTTTTTTCCTAATTTTAGCTCCGTTTTATACCCTGCGGCGCCGTTTTTTCCTAATTTTAGCTCCGTTTTATACCCTGCGGCGCCGTTTTTTCCTAATTTTAGCTCCGTTTTATACCCTGCGGCGCCGTTTTTTTCCTAATGCTTCAAAACGGCGCCAAAACATACCCTGCGGCCCTTAAAACAAAATTTGAACATACCACACTGCTTCAAAACGGCGCCAAAACATACCCCACGGCGCTTAAAACAACCTTTGAACATACCACACTGCTTCAAAACGGCGCCAAACTCCAATGAGCACAGGCGCAGCTCTGTATCTTGTCTAGTTTCGGAGATAATCGAGTTAGAAATTTTCAAACTTTAAATGCTCATAACTTCGAAACCAGAAGAGATACAGCTCTGCGCTTGTGCTCATTCGATTCAGCGCACTTTTTAAACGCTTTATATTAGTTTGGATTGTAACTAACTATGTATGTATGTAACTAACTATGTATGTATGTCCGTAACGGAATCTTTGAGCATAATTTTCACCAATTTCCCGAAGTCTGATTAATTTGAAACTTTGCATACGTATCAAGGACCGATGACAATGCAATAATTTGATAACAGTTTCCCATTATCCTTATTAGGACCCCCAGGATTAATAAATTCTTTTATAGATCCTCTGTAGTAAACGCTTTATTTTCACCAATTTCCCGAAGTCTGATTAATTTGAAACTTTGCATACGTATCAAGGACCGATGACAATGCAATAATTTGATAACAGTTTCCCATTATCCTTATTATTAAACGCTTTATATTAGTTTGGGTTGTAACTATGTATGTATGTCCGTAACGGAATCTTTGAGCATAATTTTCACCAATTTCCCGAAGTCTGATTAATTTGAAACTTTGCATACGTATCAAGGACCGATGACAATGCAATAATTTGATAACAGTTTCCCATTATCCTTATTAGGACCCCCAGGATTAATAAATTCTTTTATAGATCCTCAAACTAAAAAGTGAAAAATAAAATATAGTTTAAAAAAAACTAAAAAACACGCTTTATATCGGACTAAAAAGTAAAAAATAATTGTTTTAAAATAAGCTTAAAAAGCGTTGGGCGCTCGATGTACGAAAATGTGGAACAAAGCGCCCCACGCTTTTTAAGCTTATTTTAAAACAATTATTTTTTACTTTTTAGTCCGATATAAAGCGTGTTTTTTAGTTTTTTTTAAACTATATTTTTTTCTATAAGGCCAAGTAAATGCAGACATATCCGTGACACTTTTATATTTTCCAAAAAATTGAAAAAATTGAAGTTTTTCGATGTTTTCGCAAATCGGCGGCTTTTTGAGGCACTAAGAGCCTTCCGATGCGGTTAATATTATGTGTACTTATGGAAAAAATCACGCTGAATCCAATGAGACTACGCGCAACTCTGTATTTCCTTTGGTTTAGGAGTTAGACGCGTTTTTATAAATTTTTCTTGAAAAAATTAAAAACGCTATAACTTGAAAACTACAATAGCTACAGACTTCTAGATAGGATCATTCGATTCAGCATGATTTTTTGCATAGGACCAAGCCATTTTCAACCATATATTATATAAATTTCCAGTCGATATTGCACTTTATTTAAAATGAAAAAATAATCGTCGGCCCCCCCCTGTAAAAATTTTCAAAATCGAAGTCTCCCAGAACGGCTCGATATTAATGTTACCCGGTAGATTTTGACACGCTGAATCCAATGATCACAGGCGCAGCTCTGTATCTTGTCTAGTTTCGGAGATAATCGAGTTTAAAATTTTCAAACTTTAAATGCTCATAACTTCTAAACCAGAAGAGATACAGCTCTGCGCTTGTGCTCATTCGATTCAGCGCACTTTTTTCTATAACGTCAAGTAAATACAGGCATATCCGTGACACTTTTATATTTTCTTCCAGAACGGCTCGATATTAATGTTACCCGATAGATTTTGACACGCTGAATCCAATGATCACAGGCGCAGCTCTGTATCTTGTCTAGTTTCGGAGATAATCGAGTTTAAAATTTTCAAACTTTAAATGCTCATAACTTCGAAACCAGAAGAGATACAGCTCTGCGCTTGTGCTCATTCGATTCAGCGCACTTTTTTCTATAAGGCCAAGTAAATGCAGGCATATCCGTGACACTTTTATATTTTCCAAAAAATTGAAAAAATTGAAGTTTTTCGATGTTTACGCCAATCGGCGGCTTTTTGAGGCACTAAGAGCCTTCCGATGCGGTTAATATTATGTGTACTTACGGAAAAAATCACGCTGAATCCAATGGGACTACGCGCAACTCTGTATCTCCTTTGGTTTAGGAGTTAGACGCGTTTTTATAAATTTTTCTTGAAAAAATAAAAAACGCTATAACTTGAAAACTACAATAGCTACAGACTTCTAGATAGGATCATTCGATTCAGCATGATTTTTTGCATAGGACCAAGCCATTTTCAACCATATATTATATAAATTTCCAGTCGATATTGCACTTTATTTAAAATGAAAAAATAATCGTCGGCCCCCCCCTGTAAAAATTTTCAAAATCGAAGTCTCCCAGAACGGCTCAATATTAATGTTACCCGGTAGATTTTGACACGCTGAATCCAATGATCACAGGCGCAGCTCTGTATCTTGTCTAGTTTCGGAGATAATCGAGTTTAAAATTTTCAAACTTTAAATGCTCATAACTTCTAAACCAGAAGAGATACAGCTCTGCGCTTGTGCTCATTCGATTCAGCGCACTTTTTTCTATAAGGCCAAGTAAATGCAGGCATATCCGTGACACTTTTATATTTTCCAAAAAATTGAAAAAATTGAAGTTTTTCGATGTTTTCGCAAATCGGCGGCTTTTTGAGGCACTAAGAGCCTTCCGATGCGGTTAATATTACGTGTACTTATGGAAAAAATCACGCTGAATCCAATGAGACCACG
The DNA here is from genome assembly GCA_963575645.1 of Xanthostigma xanthostigma. NCBI lineage: Eukaryota > Metazoa > Arthropoda > Insecta > Raphidioptera > Raphidiidae > Xanthostigma > Xanthostigma xanthostigma. Next base: position 54,702,687 of record OY754466.1, on the reverse strand, counting down.
CGCAACTCTGTATCTCCTTTGGTTTAGGAGTTAGACGCGTTTTTATAAATTTTTCTTGAAAAAATTAAAAACGCTATAACTTGAAAACTACAATAGCTACAGACTTCTAGATAGGATCATTCGATTCAGCATGATTTTTTGCATAGGACCAAGCCATTTTCAACCATATATTATATAAATTTCCAGTCGATACTGCACTTTATTTAAAATGAAAAAATAATCGTCGGCCCCCCCCTGTAAAAATTTTCAAAATCGAAGTCTCCCAGAACGGCTCGATATTAATGTTACCCGGTAGATTTTGACACGCTGAATCCAATGATCACAGGCGCAGCTCTGTATCTTGTCTAGTTTCGGAGATAATCGAGTTTAAAATTTTCAAACTTTAAATGCTCATAACTTCTAAACCAGAAGAGATACAGCTCTGCGCTTGTGCTCATTCGATTCAGCGCACTTTTTTCTATAACGTCAAGTAAATACAGGCATATCCGTGACACTTTTATATTTTCTTCCAGAACGGCTCGATATTAATGTTACCCGGTAGATTTTGACACGCTGAATCCAATGATCACAGGCGCAGCTCTGTATCTTGTCTAGTTTCGGAGATAATCGAGTTTGAAATTTTCAAACTTTAAATGCTCATAACTTCGAAACCAGAAGAGATACAGCTCTGCGCTTGTGCTCATTCGATTCAGCGCACTTTTTTCTATAAGGCCAAGTAAATGCAGGCATATCCGTGACACTTTTATATTTTCCAAAAAATTGAAAAAATTGAAGTTTTTCGATGTTTACGCAAATCGGCGGCTTTTTGAGGCACTAAGAGCCTTCCGATGCGGTTAATATTATGTGTACTTATGGAAAAAATCACGCTGAATCCAATGAGACCACGCGCAACTCTGTATCTCCTTTGGTTTAGGAGTTAGACGCGTTTTTATAAATTTTTCTTGAAAAAATTAAAAACGCTATAACTTGAAAACTACAATAGCTACAGACTTCTAGATAGGATCATTCGATTCAGCATGATTTTTTGCATAGGACCAAGCCATTTTCAACCATATATTATATAAATTTCCTGTCGATACTGCACTTTATTTAAAATGAAAAAATAATCGTCGGCCCCCCCCTGTAAAAATTTTCAAAATCGAAGTCTCCCAGAACGGCTCGATATTAATGTTACCCGGTAGATTTTGACACGCTGAATCCAATGATCACAGGCGCAGCTCTGTATCTTGTCTAGTTTCGGAGATAATCGAGTTTAAAATTTTCAAACTTTAAATGCTCATAACTTCTAAACCAGAAGAGATACAGCTCTGCGCTTGTGCTCATTCGATTCAGCGCACTTTTTTCTATAACGTCAAGTAAATACAGGCATATCCGTGACACTTTTATATTTTCTTCCAGAACGGCTCGATATTAATGTTACCCGATAGATTTTGACACGCTGAATCCAATGATCACAGGCGCAGCTCTGTATCTTGTCTAGTTTCGGAGATAATCGAGTTTAAAATTTTCAAACTTTAAATGCTCATAACTTCGAAACCAGAAGAGATACAGCTCTGCGCTTGTGCTCATTCGATTCAGCGCACTTTTTTCTATAAGGCCAAGTAAATGCAGGCATATCCGTGACACTTTTATATTTTCCAAAAAATTGAAAAAATTGAAGTTTTTCGATGTTTACGCAAATCGGCGGCTTTTTGAGGCACTAAGAGCCTTCCGATGCGGTTAATATTATGTGTACTTATGGAAAAAATCACGCTGAATCCAATGAGACTACACGCAACTCTGTATCTCCTTTGGTTTAGGAGTTAGACGCGTTTTTATAAATTTTTCTTGAAAAAATTAAAAACGCTATAACTTGAAAACTACAATAGCTACAGACTTCTAGATAGGATCATTCGATTCAGCATGATTTTTTGCATAGGACCAAGCCATTTTCAACCATATATTATATAAATTTCCAGTCGATATTGCACTTTATTTAAAATGAAAAAATAATCGTCGGCCCCCCCCTGTAAAAATTTTCAAAATCGAAGTCTCCCAGAACGGCTCGATATTAATGTTACCCGGTAGATTTTCGCACGCTGAATCCAATGATCACAGGCGCAGCTCTGTATCTTGTCTAGTTTCGGAGATAATCGAGTTTAAAATTTTCAAACTTTAAATGCTCATAACTTCTAAACCAGAAGAGATACAGCTCTGCGCTTGTGCTCATTCGATTTAGCGCACTTTTTTCTATAACGTCAAGTAAATACAGGCATATCCGTGACACTTTTATATTTTCTTCCAGAACGGCTCGATATTAATGTTACCCGGTAGATTTTGACACGCTGAATCCAATGATCACAGGCGCAGCTCTGTATCTTGTCTAGTTTCGGAGATAATCGAGTTTGAAATTTTCAAACTTTAAATGCTCATAACTTCGAAACCAGAAGAGATACAGCTCTGCGCTTGTGCTCATTCGATTCAGCGCACTTTTTTCTATAAGGCCAAGTAAATGCAGGCATATCCGTGACACTTTTATATTTTCCAAAAAATTGAAAAAATTGAAGTTTTTCGATGTTTACGCAAATCGGCGGCTTTTTGAGGCACTAAGAGCCTTCCGATGCGGTTAATATTATGTGTACTTATGGAAAAAATCACGCTGAATCCAATGAGACTACGCGCAACTCTGTATCTCCTTTGGTTTAGGAGTTAGACGCGTTTTTATAAATTTTTCTTGAAAAAATAAAAAACGCTATAACTTGAAAACTACAATAGCTACAGACTTCTAGATAGGATCATTCGATTCAGCATGATTTTTTGCATAGGACCAAGCCATTTTCAACCATATATTATATAAATTTCCAGTCGATATTGCACTTTATTTAAAATGAAAAAATAATCGTCGGCCCCCCCCTGTAAAAATTTTCAAAATCGAAGTCTCCCAGAACGGCTCAATATTAATGTTACCCGGTAGATTTTGACACGCTGAATCCAATGATCACAGGCGCAGCTCTGTATCTTGTCTAGTTTCGGAGATAATCGAGTTTAAAATTTTCAAACTTTAAATGCTCATAACTTCTAAACCAGAAGAGATACAGCTCTGCGCTTGTGCTCATTCGATTCAGCGCACTTTTTTCTATAACGTCAAGTAAATACAGGCATATCCGTGACACTTTTATATTTTCTTCCAGAACGGCTCGATATTAATGTTACCCGATAGATTTTGACACGCTGAATCCAATGATCACAGGCGCAGCTCTGTATCTTGTCTAGTTTCGGAGATAATCGAGTTTAAAATTTTCAAACTTTAAATGCTCATAACTTCGAAACCAGAAGAGATGCAGCTCTGCGCTTGTGCTCATTCGATTCAGCGCACTTTTTTCTATAAGGCCAAGTAAATGCAGGCATATCCGTGACACTTTTATATTTTCCAAAAAATTGAAAAAATTGAAGTTTTTCGATGTTTACGCAAATCGGCGGCTTTTTGAGGCACTAAGAGCCTTCCGATGCGGTTAATATTATGTGTACTTATGGAAAAAATCACGCTGAATCCAATGAGACTACACGCAACTCTGTATCTCCTTTGGTTTAGGAGTTAGACGCGTTTTTATAAATTTTTCTTGAAAAAATTAAAAACGCTATAACTTGAAAACTACAATAGCTACAGACTTCTAGATAGGATCATTCGATTCAGCATGATTTTTTGCATAGGACCAAGCCATTTTCAACCATATATTATATAAATTTCCAGTCGATATTGCACTTTATTTAAAATGAAAAAATAATCGTCGGCCCCCCCCTGTAAAAATTTTCAAAATCGAAGTCTCCCAGAACGGCTCGATATTAATGTTACCCGGTAGATTTTCGCACGCTGAATCCAATGATCACAGGCGCAGCTCTGTATCTTGTCTAGTTTCGGAGATAATCGAGTTTAAAATTTTCAAACTTTAAATGCTCATAACTTCTAAACCAGAAGAGATACAGCTCTGCGCTTGTGCTCATTCGATTTAGCGCACTTTTTTCTATAACGTCAAGTAAATACAGGCATATCCGTGACACTTTTATATTTTCTTCCAGAACGGCTCGATATTAATGTTACCCGGTAGATTTTGACACGCTGAATCCAATGATCACAGGCGCAGCTCTCTATCTTGTCTAGTTTCGGAGATAATCGAGTTTGAAATTTTCAAACTTTAAATGCTCATAACTTCGAAACCAGAAGAGATACAGCTCTGCGCTTGTGCTCATTCGATTCAGCGCACTTTTTTCTATAAGGCCAAGTAAATGCAGGCATATCCGTGACACTTTTATATTTTCCAAAAAATTGAAAAAATTGAAGTTTTTCGATGTTTACGCAAATCGGCGGCTTTTTGAGGCACTAAGAGCCTTCCGATGCGGTTAATATTATGTGTACTTATGGAAAAAATCACGCTGAATCCAATGAGACTACGCGCAACTCTGTATCTCCTTTGGTTTAGGAGTTAGACGCGTTTTTATAAATTTTTCTTGAAAAAATTAAAAACGCTATAACTTGAAAACTACAATAGCTACAGACTTCTAGATAGGATCATTCGATTCAGCATGATTTTTTGCATAGGACCAAGCCATTTTCAACCATATATTATATAAATTTCCAGTCGATATTGCACTTTATTTAAAATGAAAAAATAATCGTCGGCCCCCCCCTGTAAAAATTTTCAAAATCGAAGTCTCCCAGAACGGCTCAATATTAATGTTACCCGGTAGATTTTGACACGCTGAATCCAATGATCACAGGCGCAGCTCTGTATCTTGTCTAGTTTCGGAGATAATCGAGTTTAAAATTTTCAAACTTTAAATGCTCATAACTTCTAAACCAGAAGAGATACAGCTCTGCGCTTGTGCTCATTCGATTCAGCGCACTTTTTTCTATAACGTCAAGTAAATACAGGCATATCCGTGACACTTTTATATTTTCTTCCAGAACGGCTCGATATTAATGTTACCCGGTAGATTTTGACACGCTGAATCCAATGATCACAGGCGCAGCTCTGTATCTTGTCTAGTTTCGGAGATAATCGAGTTTGAAATTTTCAAACTTTAAATGCTCATAACTTCGAAACCAGAAGAGATACAGCTCTGCGCTTGTGCTCATTCGATTCAGCGCACTTTTTTCTATAAGGCCAAATAAATGCAGGCATATCCGTGACACTTTTATATTTTCCAAAAAATTGAAAAAATTGAAGTTTTTCGATGTTTTCGCAAATCGGCGGCTTTTTGAGGCACTAAGAGCCTTCCGATGCGGTTAATATTACGTGTACTTATGGAAAAAATCACGCTGAATCCAATGAGACCACGCGCAACTCTGTATCTCCTTTGGTTTAGGAGTTAGACGCGTTTTTATAAATTTTTCTTGAAAAAATTAAAAACGCTATAACTTGAAAACTACAATAGCTACAGACTTCTAGATAGGATCATTCGATTCAGCATGATTTTTTGCATAGGACCAAGCCATTTTCAACCATATATTATATAAATTTCCAGTCGATACTGCACTTTATTTAAAATGAAAAAATAATCGTCGGCCCCCCCCTGTAAAAATTTTCAAAATCGAAGTCTCCCAGAACGGCTCGATATTAATGTTACCCGGTAGATTTTGACACGCTGAATCCAATGATCACAGGCGCAGCTCTGTATCTTGTCTAGTTTCGGAGATAATCGAGTTTGAAATTTTCAAACTTTAAATGCTCATAACTTCGAAACCAGAAGAGATACAGCTCTGCGCTTGTGCTCATTCGATTCAGCGCACTTTTTTCTATAAGGCCAAGTAAATGCAGGCATATCCGTGACACTTTTATATTTTCCAAAAAATTGAAAATATTGAAGTTTTTCGATGTTTACGCAAATCGGCGGCTTTTTGAGGCACTAAGAGCCTTCCGATGCGGTTAATATTATGTGTACTTATGGAAAAAATCACGCTGAATCCAATGAGACCACGCGCAACTCTGTATCTCCTTTGGTTTAGGAGTTAGACGCGTTTTTATAAATTTTTCTTGAAAAAATTAAAAACGCTATAACTTGAAAACTACAATAGCTACAGACTTCTAGATAGGATCATTCGATTCAGCATGATTTTTTGCATAGGACCAAGCCATTTTCAACCATATATTATATAAATTTCCAGTCGATATTGCACTTTATTTAAAATGAAAAAATAATCGTCGGCCCCGCCCTGTAAAAATTTTCAAAATCGAAGTCTCCCAGAACGGCTCGATATTAATGTTACCCGGTAGATTTTGACACGCTGAATCCAATGATCACAGGCGCAGCTCTGTATCTTGTCTAGTTTCGGAGATAATCGAGTTTAAAATTTTCAAACTTTAAATGCTCATAACTTCTAAACCAGAAGAGATACAGCTCTGCGCTTGTGCTCATTCGATTCAGCGCACTTTTTTCTATAACGTCAAGTAAATACAGGCATATCCGTGACACTTTTATATTTTCTTCCAGAACGGCTCGATATTAATGTTACCCGGTAGATTTTGACACGCTGAATCCAATGATCACAGGCGCAGCTCTGTATCTTGTCTAGTTTCGGAGATAATCGAGTTTGAAATTTTCAAACTTTAAATGCTCATAACTTCGAAACCAGAAGAGATACAGCTCTGCGCTTGTGCTCATTCGATTCAGCGCACTTTTTTCTATAAGGCCAAGTAAATGCAGGCATATCCGTGACACTTTTATATTTTCCAAAAAATTGAAAAAATTGAAGTTTTTCGATGTTTTCGCAAATCGGCGGCTTTTTGAGGCACTAAGAGCCTTCCGATGCGGTTAATATTATGTGTACTTATGGAAAAAATCACGCTGAATCCAATGAGACCACGCGCAACTCTGTATCTCCTTTGGTTTAGGAGTTAGACGCGTTTTTATAAATTTTTCTTGAAAAAATTAAAAACGCTATAACTTGAAAACTACAATAGCTACAGACTTCTAGATAGGATCATTCGATTCAGCATGATTTTTTGCATAGGACCAAGCCATTTTCAACCATATATTATATAAATTTCCAGTCGATACTGCACTTTATTTAAAATGAAAAAATAATCGTCGGCCCCCCCCTGTAAAAATTTTCAAAATCGAAGTCTCCCAGAACGGCTCGATATTAATGTTACCCGGTAGATTTTGACACGCTGAATCCAATGATCACAGGCGCAGCTCTGTATCTTGTCTAGTTTCGGAGATAATCGAGTTTAAAATTTTCAAACTTTAAATGCTCATAACTTCTAAACCAGAAGAGATACAGCTCTGCGCTTGTGCTCATTCGATTCAGCGCACTTTTTTCTATAACGTCAAGTAAATACAGGCATATCCGTGACACTTTTATATTTTCTTCCAGAACGGCTCGATATTAATGTTACCCGGTAGATTTTGACACGCTGAATCCAATGATCACAGGCGCAGCTCTGTATCTTGTCTAGTTTCGGAGATAATCGAGTTTGAAATTTTCAAACTTTAAATGCTCATAACTTCGAAACCAGAAGAGATACAGCTCTGCGCTTGTGCTCATTCGATTCAGCGCACTTTTTTCTATAAGGCCAAGTAAATGCAGGCATATCCGTGACACTTTTATATTTTCCAAAAAATTGAAAATATTGAAGTTTTTCGATGTTTACGCAAATCGGCGGCTTTTTGAGGCACTAAGAGCCTTCCGATGCGGTTAATATTATGTGTACTTATGGAAAAAATCACGCTGAATCCAATGAGACCACGCGCAACTCTGTATCTCCTTTGGTTTAGGAGTTAGACGCGTTTTTATAAATTTTTCTTGAAAAAATTAAAAACGCTATAACTTGAAAACTACAATAGCTACAGACTTCTAGATAGGATCATTCGATTCAGCATGATTTTTTGCATAGGACCAAGCCATTTTCAACCATATATTATATAAATTTCCAGTCGATATTGCACTTTATTTAAAATGAAAAAATAATCGTCGGCCCCGCCCTGTAAAAATTTTCAAAATCGAAGTCTCCCAGAACGGCTCGATATTAATGTTACCCGGTAGATTTTGACACGCTGAATCCAATGATCACAGGCGCAGCTCTGTATCTTGTCTAGTTTCGGAGATAATCGAGTTTAAAATTTTCAAACTTTAAATGCTCATAACTTCTAAACCAGAAGAGATACAGCTCTGCGCTTGTGCTCATTCGATTCAGCGCACTTTTTTCTATAACGTCAAGTAAATACAGGCATATCCGTGACACTTTTATATTTTCTTCCAGAACGGCTCGATATTAATGTTACCCGGTAGATTTTGACACGCTGAATCCAATGATCACAGGCGCAGCTCTGTATCTTGTCTAGTTTCGGAGATAATCGAGTTTGAAATTTTCAAACTTTAAATGCTCATAACTTCGAAACCAGAAGAGATACAGCTCTGCGCTTGTGCTCATTCGATTCAGCGCACTTTTTTCTATAAGGCCAAGTAAATGCAGGCATATCCGTGACACTTTTATATTTTCCAAAAAATTGAAAAAATTGAAGTTTTTCGATGTTTTCGCAAATCGGCGGCTTTTTGAGGCACTAAGAGCCTTCCGATGCGGTTAATATTATGTGTACTTATGGAAAAAATCACGCTGAATCCAATGAGACCACGCGCAACTCTGTATCTCCTTTGGTTTAGGAGTTAGACGCGTTTTTATAAATTTTTCTTGAAAAAATTAAAAACGCTATAACTTGAAAACTACAATAGCTACAGACTTCTAGATAGGATCATTCGATTCAGCATGATTTTTTGCATAGGACCAAGCCATTTTCAACCATATATTATATAAATTTCCAGTCGATACTGCACTTTATTTAAAATGAAAAAATAATCGTCGGCCCCCCCCTGTAAAAATTTTCAAAATCGAAGTCTCCCAGAACGGCTCGATATTAATGTTACCCGGTAGATTTTGACACGCTGAATCCAATGATCACAGGCGCAGCTCTGTATCTTGTCTAGTTTCGGAGATAATCGAGTTTAAAATTTTCAAACTTTAAATGCTCATAACTTCTAAACCAGAAGAGATACAGCTCTGCGCTTGTGCTCATTCGATTCAGCGCACTTTTTTCTATAACGTCAAGTAAATACAGGCATATCCGTGACACTTTTATATTTTCTTCCAGAACGGCTCGATATTAATGTTACCCGGTAGATTTTGACACGCTGAATCCAATGATCACAGGCGCAGCTCTGTATCTTGTCTAGTTTCGGAGATAATCGAGTTTGAAATTTTCAAACTTTAAATGCTCATAACTTCGAAACCAGAAGAGATACAGCTCTGCGCTTGTGCTCATTCGATTCAGCGCACTTTTTTCTATAAGGCCAAGTAAATGCAGGCATATCCGTGACACTTTTATATTTTCCAAAAAATTGAAAAAATTGAAGTTTTTCGATGTTTACGCAAATCGGCGGCTTTTTGAGGCACTAAGAGCCTTCCGATGCGGTTAATATTATGTGTTCTTATGGAAAAAATCACGCTGAATCCAATGAGACCACGCGCAACTCTGTATCTCCTTTGGTTTAGGAGTTAGACGCGTTTTTATAAATTTTTCTTGAAAAAATTAAAAACGCTATAACTTGAAAACTACAATAGCTACAGACTTCTAGATAGGATCATTCGATTCAGCATGATTTTTTGCATAGGACCAAGCCATTTTCAACCATATATTATATAAATTTCCAGTCGATACTGCACTTTATTTAAAATGAAAAAATAATCGTCGGCCCCCCCCTGTAAAAATTTTTAAAATCGAAGTCTCCCAGAACGGCTCGATATTAATGTTAACCGGTAGATTTTGACACGCCCAATCCAATGATCACAGGCGCAGCTCTGTATCATGTCTAGTTTCGGAGATAATCGAGTTTAAAATTTTCAAACTTTAAATGCTCATAACTTCTAAACCAGAAGAGATACAGCTCTGCGCTTGTGCTCATTCGATTCAGCGCACTTTTTTCTATAACGTCAAGTAAATACAGGCATATCCGTGACACTTTTATATTTTCTTCCAGAACGGCTCGATATTAATGTTACCCGATAGATTTTGACACGCTGAATCCAATGATCACAGGCGCAGCTCTGTATCTTGTCTAGTTTCGGAGATAATCGAGTTTAAAATTTTCAAACTTTAAATGCTCATAACTTCGAAACCAGAAGAGATACAGCTCTGCGCTTGTGCTCATTCGATTCAGCGCACTTTTTTCTATAAGGCCAAGTAAATGCAGGCATATCCGTGACACTTTTATATTTTCCAAAAAATTGAAAAAATTGAAGTTTTTCGATGTTTACGCCAATCGGCGGCTTTTTGAGGCACTAAGAGCCTTCCGATGCGGTTAATATTATGTGTACTTACGGAAAAAATCACGCTGAATCCAATGGGACTACGCGCAACTCTGTATCTCCTTTGGTTTAGGAGTTAGACGCGTTTTTATAAATTTTTCTTGAAAAAATAAAAAACGCTATAACTTGAAAACTACAATAGCTACAGACTTCTAGATAGGATCATTCGATTCAGCATGATTTTTTGCATAGGACCAAGCCATTTTCAACCATATATTATATAAATTTCCAGTCGATATTGCACTTTATTTAAAATGAAAAAATAATCGTCGGCCCCCCCCTGTAAAAATTTTCAAAATCGAAGTCTCCCAGAACGGCTCAATATTAATGTTACCCGGTAGATTTTGACACGCTGAATCCAATGATCACAGGCGCAGCTCTGTATCTTGTCTAGTTTCGGAGATAATCGAGTTTAAAATTTTCAAACTTTAAATGCTCATAACTTCTAAACCAGAAGAGATACAGCTCTGCGCTTGTGCTCATTCGATTCAGCGCACTTTTTTCTATAACGTCAAGTAAATACAGGCATATCCGTGACACTTTTATATTTTCTTCCAGAACGGCTCGATATTAATGTTACCCGGTAGATTTTGACACGCTGAATCCAATGATCACAGGCGCAGCTCTGTATCTTGTCTAGTTTCGGAGATAATCGAGTTTGAAATTTTCAAACTTTAAATGCTCATAACTTCGAAACCAGAAGAGATACAGCTCTGCGCTTGTGCTCATTCGATTCAGCGCACTTTTTTCTGTAAGGCCAAGTAAATGCAGGCATATCCGTGACACTTTTATATTTGCCAAAAAATTGAAAAAATTGAAGTTTTTCGATGTTTTCGCAAATCGGCGGCTTTTTGAGGCACTAAGAGCCTTCCGATGCGGTTAATATTACGTGTACTTATGGAAAAAATCACGCTGAATCCAATGAGACCACGCGCAACTCTGTATCTCCTTTGGTTTAGGAGTTAGACGCGTTTTTATAAATTTTTCTTGAAAAAATTAAAAACGCTATAACTTGAAAACTACAATAGCTACAGACTTCTAGATAGGATCATTCGATTCAGCATGATTTTTTGCATAGGACCAAGCCATTTTCAACCATATATTATATAAATTTCCAGTCGATACTGCACTTTATTTAAAATGAAAAAATAATCGTCGGCCCCCCCCTGTAAAAATTTTCAAAATCGAAGTCTCCCAGAACGGCTCGATATTAATGTTACCCGGTAGATTTTGACACGCTGAATCCAATGATCACAGGCGCAGCTCTGTATCTTGTCTAGTTTCGGAGATAATCGAGTTTAAAATTTTCAAACTTTAAATGCTCATAACTTCTAAACCAGAAGAGATACAGCTCTGCGCTTGTGCTCATTCGATTCAGCGCACTTTTTTCTATAACGTCAAGTAAATACAGGCATATCCGTGACACTTTTATATTTTCTTCCAGAACGGCTCGATATTAATGTTACCCGGTAGATTTTGACACGCTGAATCCAATGATCACAGGCGCAGCTCTGTATCTTGTCTAGTTTCGGAGATAATCGAGTTTGAAATTTTCAAACTTTAAATGCTCATAACTTCGAAACCAGAAGAGATACAGCTCTGCGCTTGTGCTCATTCGATTCAGCGCACTTTTTTCTGTAAGGCCAAGTAAATGCAGGCATATCCGTGACACTTTTATATTTGCCAAAAAATTGAAAAAATTGAAGTTTTTCGATGTTTTCGCAAATCGGCGGCTTTTTGAGGCACTAAGAGCCTTCCGATGCGGTTAATATTACGTGTACTTATGGAAAAAATCACGCTGAATCCAATGAGACCACGCGCAACTCTGTATCTCCTTTGGTTTAGGAGTTAGACGCGTTTTTATAAATTTTTCTTGAAAAAATTAAAAACGCTATAACTTGAAAACTACAATAGCTACAGACTTCTAGATAGGATCATTCGATTCAGCATGATTTTTTGCATAGGACCAAGCCATTTTCAACCATATATTATATAAATTTCCAGTCGATACTGCACTTTATTTAAAATGAAAAAATAATCGTCGGCCCCGCCCTGTAAAAATTTTCAAAATCGAAGTCTCCCAGAACGGCTCGATATTAATGTTACCCGGTAGATTTTGACACGCTGAATCCAATGATCACAGGCGCAGCTCTGTATCTTGTCTAGTTTCGGAGATAATCGAGTTTAAAATTTTCAAACTTTAAATGCTCATAACTTCTAAACCAGAAGAGATACAGCTCTGCGCTTGTGCTCATTCGATTCAGCGCACTTTTTTCTATAACGTCAAGTAAATACAGGCATATCCGTGACACTTTTATATTTTCTTCCAGAACGGCTCGATATTAATGTTACCCGGTAGATTTTGACACGCTGAATCCAATGATCACAGGCGCAGCTCTGTATCTTGTCTAGTTTCGGAGATAATCGAGTTTGAAATTTTCAAACTTTAAATGCTCATAACTTCGAAACCAGAAGAGATACAGCTCTGCGCTTGTGCTCATTCGATTCAGCGCACTTTTTTCTATAAGGCCAAGTAAATGCAGGCATATCCGTGACACTTTTATATTTTCCAAAAAATTGAAAAAATTGAAGTTTTTCGATGTTTACGCAAATCGGCGGCTTTTTGAGGCACTAAGAGCCTTCCGATGCGGTTAATATTATGTGTACTTATGGAAAAAATCACGCTGAATCCAATGAGACCACGCGCAACTCTGTATCTCCTTTGGTTTGGGAGTTAGACGCGTTTTTATAAATTTTTCTTGAAAAAATTAAAAACGCTATAACTTGAAAACTACAATAGCTACAGACTTCTAGATAGGATCATTCGATTCAGCATGATTTTTTGCATAGGACCAAGCCATTTTCAACCATATATTATATAAATTTCCTGTCGATACTGCACTTTATTTAAAATGAAAAAATAATCGTCGGCCCCCCCCTGTAAAAATTTTCAAAATCGAAGTCTCCCAGAACGGCTCGATATTAATGTTACCCGGTAGATTTTGACACGCTGAATCCAATGATCACAGGCGCAGCTCTGTATCTTGTCTAGTTTCGGAGATAATCGAGTTTAAAATTTTCAAACTTTAAATGCTCATAACTTCTAAACCAGAAGAGATACAGCTCTGCGCTTGTGCTCATTCGATTCAGCGCACTTTTTTCTATAACGTCAAGTAAATACAGGCATAATATCCGTGACACTTTTATATTTTCTTCCAGAACGGCTCGATATTAATGTTACCCGATAGATTTTGACACGCTGAATCCAATGATCACAGGCGCAGCTCTGTATCTTGTCTAGTTTCGGAGATAATCGAGTTTAAAATTTTCAAACATTAAATGCTCATAACTTCGAAACCAGAAGAGATACAGCTCTGCGCTTGTGCTCATTCGATTCAGCGCACTTTTTTCTATAAGGCCAAGTAAATGCAGGCATATCCGTGACACTTTTATATTTTCCAAAAAATTGAAAAAATTGAAGTTTTTCGATGTTTACGCAAATCGGCGGCTTTTTGAGGCACTAAGAGCCTTCCGATGCGGTTAATATTATGTGTACTTATGGAAAAAATCACGCTGAATACAATGAGACTACGCGCAACTCTGTATCTCCTTTGGTTTAGGAGTTAGACGCGTTTTTATAAATTTTTCTTGAAAAAATTAAAAACGCTATAACTTGAAAACTACAATAGCTACAGACTTCTAGATAGGATCATTCGATTCAGCATGATTTTTTGCATAGGACCAAGCCATTTTCAACCATATATTATATAAATTTCCAGTCGATACTGCACTTTATTTAAAATGAAAAAATAATCGTCGGCCCCCCCCTGTAAAAATTTTTAAAATCGAAGTCTCCCAGAACGGCTCGATATTAATGTTAACCGGTAGATTTTGACACGCCCAATCCAATGATCACAGGCGCAGCTCTGTATCTTGTCTAGTTTCGGAGATAATCGAGTTTAAAATTTTCAAACTTTAAATGCTCATAACTTCTAAACCAGAAGAGATACAGCTCTGCGCTTGTGCTCATTCGATTCAGCGCACTTTTTTCTATAACGTCAAGTAAATACAGGCATATCCGTGACACTTTTATATTTTCTTCCAGAACGGCTCGATATTAATGTTACCCGATAGATTTTGACACGCTGAATCCAATGATCACAGGCGCAGCTCTGTATCTTGTCTAGTTTCGGAGATAATCGAGTTTAAAATTTTCAAACTTTAAATGCTCATAACTTCTAAACCAGAAGAGATACAGCTCTGCGCTTGTGCTCATTCGATTCAGCGCACTTTTTTCTATAACGTCAAGTAAATACAGGCATATCCGTGACACTTTTATATTTTCCAAAAAATTGAAAAAATTGAAGTTTTTCGATGTTTTCGCAAATCGGCGGCTTTTTGAGGCACTAAGAGCCTTCCGATGCGGTTAATATTATGTGTACTTATGGAAAAAATCACGCTGAATCCAATGAGACCACGCGCAACTCTGTATCTCCTTTGGTTTAGGAGTTAGACGCGTTTTTATAAATTTTTCTTGAAAAAATTAAAAACGCTATAACTTGAAAACTACAATAGCTACAGACTTCTAGATAGGATCATTCGATTCAGCATGATTTTTTGCATAGGACCAAGCCATTTTCAACCATATATTATATAAATTTCCTGTCGATACTGCACTTTATTTAAAATGAAAAAATAATCGTCGGCCCCCCCCTGTAAAAATTTTCAAAATCGAAGTCTCCCAGAACGGCTCGATATTAATGTTACCCGGTAGATTTTGACACGCTGAATCCAATGATCACAGGCGCAGCTCTGTATCTTGTCTAGTTTCGGAGATAATCGAGTTTAAAATTTTCAAACTTTAAATGCTCATAACTTCTAAACCAGAAGAGATACAGCTCTGCGCTTGTGCTCATTCGATTCAGCGCACTTTTTTCTATAACGTCAAGTAAATACAGGCATATCCGTGACACTTTTATATTTTCTTCCAGAACGGCTCGATATTAATGTTACCCGATAGATTTTGACACGCTGAATCCAATGATCACAGGCGCAGCTCTGTATCTTGTCTAGTTTCGGAGATAATCGAGTTTAAAATTTTCAAACTTTAAATGCTCATAACTTCGAAACCAGAAGAGATACAGCTCTGCGCTTGTGCTCATTCGATTCAGCGCACTTTTTTCTATAAGGCCAAGTAAATGCAGGCATATCCGTGACACTTTTATATTTTCCAAAAAATTGAAAAAATTGAAGTTTTTCGATGTTTACGCAAATCGGCGGCTTTTTGAGGCACTAAGAGCCTTCCGATGCGGTTAATATTATGTGTACTTACGGAAAAAATCACGCTGAATCCAATGAGACTACGCGCAACTCTGTATCTCCTTTGGTTTAGGAGTTAGACGCGTTTTTATAAATTTTTCTTGAAAAAATAAAAAACGCTATAACTTGAAAACTACAATAGCTACAGACTTCTAGATAGGATCATTCGATTCAGCATGATTTTTTGCATAGGACCAAGCCATTTTCAACCATATATTATATAAATTTCCAGTCGATATTGCACTTTATTTAAAATGAAAAAATAATCGTCGGCCCCCCCCTGTAAAAATTTTCAAAATCGAAGTCTCCCAGAACGGCTCAATATTAATGTTACCCGGTAGATTTTGACACGCTGAATCCAATGATCACAGGCGCAGCTCTGTATCTTGTCTAGTTTCGGAGATAATCGAGTTTAAAATTTTCAAACTTTAAATGCTCATAACTTCTAAACCAGAAGAGATACAGCTCTGCGCTTGTGCTCATTCGATTCAGCGCACTTTTTTCTATAACGTCAAGTAAATACAGGCATATCCGTGACACTTTTATATTTTCTTCCAGAACGGCTCGATATTAATGTTACCCGGTAGATTTTGACACGCTGAATCCAATGATCACAGGCGCAGCTCTGTATCTTGTCTAGTTTCGGAGATAATCGAGTTTGAAATTTTCAAACTTTAAATGCTCATAACTTCGAAACCAGAAGAGATACAGCTCTGCGCTTGTGCTCATTCGATTCAGCGCACTTTTTTCTATAAGGCCAAGTAAATGCAGGCATATCCGTGACACTTTTATATTTTCCAAAAAATTGAAAAAATTGAAGTTTTTCGATGTTTTCGCAAATCGGCGGCTTTTGGAGGCACTAAGAGCCTTCCGATGCGGTTAATATTACGTGTACTTATGGAAAAAATCACGCTGAATCCAATGAGACCACGCGCAACTCTGTATCTCCTTTGGTTTAGGAGTTAGACGCGTTTTTATAAATTTTTCTTGAAAAAATTAAAAACGCTATAACTTGAAAACTACAATAGCTACAGACTTCTAGATAGGATCATTTGATTCAGCATGATTTTTTGCATAGGACCAAGCCATTTTCAACCATATATTATATAAATTTCCAGTCGATACTGCACTTTATTTAAAATGAAAAAATAATCGTCGGCCCCCCCCTGTAAAAATTTTCAAAATCGAAGTCTCCCAGAACGGCTCGATATTAATGTTACCCGGTAGATTTTGACACGCTGAATCCAATGATCACAGGCGCAGCTCTGTATCTTGTCTAGTTTCGGAGATAATCGAGTTTAAAATTTTCAAACTTTAAATGCTCATAACTTCTAAACCAGAAGAGATACAGCTCTGCGCTTGTGCTCATTCGATTCAGCGCACTTTTTTCTATAACGTCAAGTAAATACAGGCATATCCGTGACACTTTTATATTTTCTTCCAGAACGGCTCGATATTAATGTTACCCGGTAGATTTTGACACGCTGAATCCAATGATCACAGGCGCAGCTCTGTATCTTGTCTAGTTTCGGAGATAATCGAGTTTGAAATTTTCAAACTTTAAATGCTCATAACTTCGAAACCAGAAGAGATACAGCTCTGCGCTTGTGCTCATTCGATTCAGCGCACTTTTTTCTATAAGGCCAAGTAAATGCAGGCATATCCGTGACACTTTTATATTTTCCAAAAAATTGAAAAAATTGAAGTTTTTCGATGTTTACGCAAATCGGCGGCTTTTTGAGGCACTAAGAGCCTTCCGATGCGGTTAATATTATGTGTACTTATGGAAAAAATCACGCTGAATCCAATGAGACCACGCGCAACTCTGTATCTCCTTTGGTTTAGGAGTTAGACGCGTTTTTATAAATTTTTCTTGAAAAAATTAAAAACGCTATAACTTGAAAACTACAATAGCTACAGACTTCTAGATAGGATCATTCGATTCAGCATGATTTTTTGCATAGGACCAAGCCATTTTCAACCATATATTATATAAATTTCCTGTCGATACTGCACTTTATTTAAAATGAAAAAATAATCGTCGGCCCCCCCCTGTAAAAATTTTCAAAATCGAAGTCTCCCAGAACGGCTCGATATTAATGTTACCCGGTAGATTTTGACACGCTGAATCCAATGATCACAGGCGCAGCTCTGTATCTTGTCTAGTTTCGGAGATAATCGAGTTTAAAATTTTCAAACTTTAAATGCTCATAACTTCTAAACCAGAAGGGATACAGCTCTGCGCTTGTGCTCATTCGATTCAGCGCACTTTTTTCTATAACGTCAAGTAAATACAGGCATAATATCCGTGACACTTTTATATTTTCTTCCAGAACGGCTCGATATTAATGTTACCCGATAGATTTTGACACGCTGAATCCAATGATCACAGGCGCAGCTCTGTATCTTGTCTAGTTTCGGAGATAATCGAGTTTAAAATTTTCAAACTTTAAATGCTCATAACTTCGAAACCAGAAGAGATACAGCTCTGCGCTTGTGCTCATTCGATTCAGCGCACTTTTTTCTATAAGGTCAAGTAAATGCAGGCATATCCGTGACACTTTTATATTTTCCAAAAAATTGAAAAAATTGAAGTTTTTCGATGTTTTCGCAAATCGGCGGCTTTTTGAGGCACTAAGAGCCTTTCGATGCGGTTAATATTATGTGTACTTATGGAAAAAATCACGCTGAATCCAATGAGAGCACGCGCAACTCTGTATCTCCTTTGGTTTAGGAGTTAGACGCGTTTTTATAAATTTTTCTTGAAAAAATTAAAAACGCTATAACTTGAAAACTACAATAGCTACATACTTCTAGATAGGCTCAATCGATTCAGCATGATTTTTTGCATAGGACCAAGCCATTTTCAACCATATATTATATAAATTTCCAGTCGATACTGCACTTTATTTAAAATGAAAAAATAATCGTCGGCCCCCCCCTGTAAAAATTTTCAAAATCGAAGTCTCCCAGAACGGCTCGATATTAATGTTACCCGGTAGATTTTGACACGCTGAATCCAATGATCACAGGCGCAGCTCTGTATCTTGTCTAGTTTCGGAGATAATCGAGTTTAAAATTTTCAAACTTTAAATGCTCATAACTTCTAAACCAGAAGAGATACAGCTCTGCGCTTGTGCTCATTCGATTCAGCGCACTTTTTTCTATAACGTCAAGTAAATACAGGCATATCCGTGACACTTTTATATTTTCTTCCAGAACGGCTCGATATTAATGTTACCCGGTAGATTTTGACACGCTGAATCCAATGATCACTGGCGGAGCTCTGTATCTTGTCTAGTTTCGGAGATAATCGAGTTTGAAATTTTCAAACTTTAAACGCTCATAACTTCGAAACCAGAAGAGATACAGCTCTGCGCTTGTGCTCATTCGATTCAGCGCACTTTTTTCTATAAGGTCAAGTAAATGCAGGCATATCCGTGACACTTTTATATTTTCCAAAAAATTGAAAAAATTCAAGTTTTTTGATGTTTTCGCAAATCGGCGGCTTTTTGAGGCACTAAGAGCCTTCCGATGCGGTTAATATTATGTGTACTTATGGAAAAAATCACGCTGAATACAATAAGACCACGCGCAACTCGGTATCTCCTTTGGTTTAGGAGTTAGACGCGTTTTTATAAATTTTTCTTGAAAAAATTTAAAACGCTATAACTTAAAAACTACAATTGCTACAGACTTCTAGATAGGCTCATTCGATTCAGCGTGATTTTCTGCATAGGACCAAGCCATTTTCAACCATATATTATATAAATTTCCAGTCGATACTGCACTTTATTTAAAATGAAAAAATAATAGTCGGCCCCCCCCTGTAAAAATTTTCAAAATCGAAGTCTCCCAGAACGGGTCGATATTAAGGTTACCCGGTAGATATTTACTCGCTGAATCCAATGAGCACAGGCGCAGCTCTGTATCTTGTCTAGTTTCGGAGATATTCGAGTTTGAAATTTTCAAACTTTAAATGCTCATAACTTCGAAACCAGAAGAGATACAGCTCTGCGCTTGTGCTCATTCGATTCAGCGCACTTTTTTCTATAACGTCAAGTAAATACAGGCATATCCGTGACACTTTTATATTTTCTTCCAGAACGGCTCGATATTAATGTTACCCGGTAGATTTTGACACGCTGAATCCAATGATCACTGGCGGAGCTCTGTATCTTGTCTAGTTTCGGAGATAATCGAGTTTGAAATTTTCAAACTTTAAACGCTCATAACTTCGAAACCAGAAGAGATACAGCTCTGCGCTTGTGCTCATTCGATTCAGCGCACTTTTTTCTATAAGGTCAAGTAAATGCAGGCATATCCGTGACACTTTTATATTTTCCAAAAAATTGAAAAAATTCAAGTTTTTTGATGTTTTCGCAAATCGGCGGCTTTTTGAGGCACTAAGAGCCTTCCGATGCGGTTAATATTATGTGTACTTATGGAAAAAATCACGCTGAATACAATAAGACCACGCGCAACTCGGTATCTCCTTTGGTTTAGGAGTTAGACGCGTTTTTATAAATTTTTCTTGAAAAAATTTAAAACGCTATAACTTAAAAACTACAATTGCTACAGACTTCTAGATAGGCTCATTCGATTCAGCGTGATTTTCTGCATAGGACCAAGCCATTTTCAACCATATATTATATAAATTTCCAGTCGATACTGCACTTTATTTAAAATGAAAAAATAATAGTCGGCCCCCCCCTGTAAAAATTTTCAAAATCGAAGTCTCCCAGAACGGGTCGATATTAAGGTTACCCGGTAGATATTTACTCGCTGAATCCAATGAGCACAGGCGCAGCTCTGTATCTTGTCTAGTTTCGGAGATATTCGAGTTTGAAATTTTCAAACTTTAAATGCTCATAACTTCGAAACCAGAAGAGATACAGCTCTGCGCTTGTGCTCATTCGATTCAGCGCACTTTTTTCTATAACGTCAAGTAAATACAGGCATATCCGTGACACTTTTATATTTTCTTCCAGAACGGGTCGATATTAATGTTACCCGGTAGATTTTGACACGCTGAATCCAATGAGCACAGGCGCAGCTCTGTATCTTGTCTAGTTTCGGAGATAATCGAGTTTGAAATTTTTAAACTTTAAATGCTCATAACTTCGAAACCAGAAAAGATACAGCTTTGCGCTTGTGCTCATTCGATTCAGCGCACTTTTTTCTATAAGGCCAAGTAAATGCAGGCATATCCGTGACAGTTTTATATTTTCCAAAAAATTGAAAAAATTGAAGTTTTTCGATGTTTTCGCTAATCGGCGGCTTTTTGAGGCACTAAGAGCCTTCCGATGCGGTTAATATTATGTGTACTTATGGAAAAAATCACGCTGAATCCAATGAGACCACGCGCAACTCTGTATCTCCTTTGGTTTAGGAGTTAGACGCGTTTTTATAAATTTTTCTTGAAAAAATTAAAAACGCTATAACTTGAAAACTACAATAGCTACAGACTTCTAGATAGGATCATTCGATTCAGCATGATTTTTTGCATAGGACCAAGCCATTTTCAACCATATATTATATAAATTTCCAGTCGATACTGCACTTTATTTAAAATGAAAAAATAATCGTCGGCCCCCCCTGTAAAAATTTTCAAAATCGAAGTCTCCCAGAACGGGTCGATATTAAGGTTACCCGGTAGATATTTACTCGCTGAATCCAATGATCACAGGCGCAGCTCTGTATCTTGTCTAGTTTCGGAGATAATCGAGTTTAAAATTTTCAAACTTTAAATGCTCATAACTTCTAAACCAGAAGAGATACAGCTCTGCGCTTGTGCTCATTCGATTCAGCGCACTTTTTTCTATAACGTCAAGTAAATACAGGCATATCCGTGACACTTTTATATTTTCTTCCAGAACGGCTAGATATTAATGTTACCCGGTAGATTTTGACACGCTGAATCCAATGATCACAGGCGCAGCTCTGTATCTTGTCTAGTTTCGGAGATAATCGAGTTTGAAATTTTCAAACTTAAAATGCTCATAACTTCGAAACCAGAAGAGATACAGCTCTGCGCTTGTGCTCATTCGATTCAGCGCACTTTTTTCTATAAGGCCAAGTAAATGCAGGCATATCCGTGACACTTTTATATTTTCCAAAAAATTGAAAAAATTGAAGTTTTTCGATGTTTACGCAAATCGGCGGCTTTTTGAGGCACTAAGAGCCTTCCGATGCGGTTAATATTATGTGTACTTATGGAAAAAATCACGCTGAATCCAATGAGACCACGCGCAACTCTGTATCTCCTTTGGTTTAGGAGTTAGACGCGTTTTTATAAATTTTTCTTGAAAAAATTTAAAACGCTATAACTTGAAAACTACAATTGCTACAGACTTCTAGATAGGCTCATTCGATTCAGCGTGATTTTCTGCATAGGACCAAGCCATTTTCAACCATATATTATATAAATTTCCAGTCGATACTGCACTTTATTTAAAATGAAAAAATAATCGTCGGCCCCCCCCTGTAAAAATTTTCAAAATCGAAGTCTCCCAGAACGGGTCGATATTAAGGTTACCCGGTAGATATTTACTCGCTGAATCCAATGATCACAGGCGCAGCTCTGTATCTTGTCTAGTTTCGGAGATAATCGAGTTTAAAATTTTCAAACTTTAAATGCTCATAACTTCTAAACCAGAAGAGATACAGCTCTGCGCTTGTGCTCATTCGATTCAGCGCACTTTTTTCTATAACGTCAAGTAAATACAGGCATATCCGTGACACTTTTATATTTTCTTCCAGAACGGCTCGATATTAATGTTACCCGGTAGATTTTGACACGCTGAATCCAATACTACTTGTTTTAGCTCCGTTTTATACCCGTTTGCGCCGTTTACTACTAGTTTTAGCTCCGTTTTACACCCGTTTGCGCCGTTTACTACTAGTTTTAGCTCCGTTTTATACCCGTTTGCGCCGTTTACTACTAGTTTTAGCTCCGTTTTATACCCGTTTGCTCCGTTTACTACTAGTTTTAGCTTCGTTTTATACCCGTTTTGAACACATTTCCCGTCCGTGTAAATACATTTCCCGTCCGTGTAAACACATTTCCCGTCAGTGTAAACACATTTTCCGTTCGTGTAAACACATTTCCCGTTCGTGTAAACACATTTCCCGTTCGTGTAAACACATTTCCCGTTCGTGTTCCCTTTCGTGGTCTCGCATTTTTCCCTTTTGTGGTCTCGCATTTTTCCCTTTCGTGGTCTCGCATTTTTCCCATTTTACCCGTTTTGGGCTCCATTTTACCCGTTTACAGGTCATCTTTTCCCGTTTACAGGTCATCTTTTCCCGTTTACAGGTCATCTTTTCCCGTTTACAGTTAGGGTTTAATGGCCGCATAAAGGGAAAACTATAAAAACTAGGATAATCGAAGATTATGAAAATGTCCTCAGTTGAGAGAGAGAATGCGGCAGAAATTCCAGAAAACCAGATATTTGTTTACTCAAATCAGCATTGTTTTGTATCATTAGTTACCATAGAGATAAAGAACTATTCTCTGTCTGAATTGCACACTTTCAAGGTTTACACACATATAAAGAAAAGAAAGATTTGTAATAATATAAAAACTACTCTTAAAAAATTGGTTGTCTGTAAAGTCGGTTTACGGACGATAGTTTTACGTGATAACGTATTCCGTAATACATAACCTAAATTTATATAATATTATTATAATAATTCGAATCTATGATATTGCATCTTTCGCTTCAAATTTAGGTTAATTTTATTTATATTACTCACCACCTATAAAAATAATTTTTTTTAATAACTTTCTTTCTTTCGTATTTATTTAAGTCTCAAAGATTAACTGTCATACTATTTATAAAACAATTGTTTCACTGTTTATATAAAATTCCAAAACCTACTTACAATATTTAAGTATTTTCATACGTCAAAAAATTGATTTTTATAATGATAAAATTTGTAAGAAAACGATTTTTTCGAGAGATGAGACCTAGCTAAAACGATTTTTTGCCCCCCAAAATCTCTTTTCAGTAAATTTCATCCAAATCGTTAGGGCCGTTTTCGAGAAAAGCACGCACAGGGTCAGGCGGAACGTTACGAACGTTAGGAACGTTACACTTTTTCGTGCATGCAGCCGGTGTTTTATCAATTTATAAGATTGGTGATTCATCAATTTATAAGACGTTATCACGTCAAAAGAAAAAAACTGTGTCAAATAAGAAAATCTAATCCCACCAAACACATTCTGTAAAAAACTAGCCAAGTCTCGATGGAGCTGCTTGTTTATCTCTAAAAAGTAATGAAATCTAGACAAAGTCGTGCCAAGTCTAAGGTTCCTTACTGCGATTTCTTTATTATTATAGTTAATGTTGTGTGACTTGGCCGTTGAAGGGTACACACGGGTACGAAACCAGGTGCTCCATGACACCATTGCTCCCATCTGTCGCCAGAACCGGTAGAAGAACCGGCCAAGTCACACAACATTAACTATAATAATATAAAATATTTTTAACAAAAAAATTGAACCGACTTCACACTAAAAAGTAAAAAATAATTGCGTATTGAAATGTTTTGGAGTCGGTGTCATCCAAAATGAAATCTATTCCGAGAACTACACCGACTCCAAAACATTTCAATACGCAATTATTTTTTACTTTTTAGTGTGAAGTCGGTTCAATTTTTTTGTTAAAAATATTTTATTTTTCTCTTTTTAGTGTTAATCTAACACTAAAAATCGGTGAACATACATAATAAAAAACATTATGCGTTTCTTTGAAATTTGAGAGTTTCCCTCGATTTCTCC
This sequence comes from Xanthostigma xanthostigma, assembly GCA_963575645.1. NCBI lineage: Eukaryota > Metazoa > Arthropoda > Insecta > Raphidioptera > Raphidiidae > Xanthostigma > Xanthostigma xanthostigma. The sequence continues at coordinate 54,678,246 of OY754466.1, read as the reverse complement.
GGATTCCACCATCAGATCCTGACTTGGTTCCGATGGGACCACCTCTAAGGAGCACTCTTTCGAATAAAAAAAAAATTTGAAAATCGGTCCATAATTGACGGAGAAATCGGTGAACATACATAAAAAAAATATATATACAGACGAACACAGAACCTCCTCCTTTTTGTTGAAGTCGGTTAAAAAAAGAAATCGCAGTAAGGAACCTTAGACTTGGCACGACTTCTCTAGATGTCATTACTTTTTAGAGATAAACAAGGAGCTCCATCGAGACTTGACTTCCAATCCTCTTTGATCCTTTGTTTGGAGTTTCCTCCATTGAGCCCTTGGCGCGTTCTTGTGCGACCGGAGTCGCCACAGTTAGTGTATTTTAGTGACATCTGACAAAATTTTTTAAAAGCTAGTAGTGTTCATTTTTTTTTCATTTTGATGTTATTGTGTGAGATGTCGCCAAAACACACTATAATATGTATACTGGCGCTATCCTACCAATTTCCTTAAAAGCTATTAGTTTAAACTTTTCTGCGCTTTGGTCCGTTTATTATAGACATATTGTCTTAAATTATTAAATACGTTGTACCATTGTACATGGTACATACCATAGATATATATTATATATATATTTATGGTATTATCTCTGGTCTGGGTCATAGATATATATATATATTTATCTATGGGTACATACTACATAGCAAATAATAGACATAATAGATAATCCCATAGAATATTATTATATAAGAGTATGGAGAGTACCTCCTCCCTCCATATATTATAAGAGATAACACAATTGATAGATAACCTAAAAACTGAAGCTATGGCCGGGATAAGAAATGCTTTCGGGATATCAATTTTTTTGAAAAAGCTGCCAAATACGTTTATAAACAGTTTTATATTACATCCCACAGTTGAATTAAATTGTATCAGGTAATATTAAAGTCCGTAACTGGAGTATTGCTTTTAGCTGGTTACTTTGTTATTATTTTTATTTTTACATAATATATAAGTACGAGATTTAATGATTACTTATTACCATGAACAAAAGTTTCGACTGAAACTGGGACACCGAAGCTGTGAGTTTCGATTTCATTTGCATAATCTTGTTTTGGTTGGATATTACTGAATGATAAAATTCTTGAACAGTGATGATAAGTAGCGATGTGTCGGATAGTTAAAAATGTATATCCGCGGATACGGATCTTAACTTTCTTAAGTAAGCCATACACGCTACGGTCTACCGGAGAGGTCTACCTGCACAGACATGCCTGCGCAGGTGGGCCGGAGCGTGTGTGGGACTAGACATGTGCAGTTTTTTTAACCTGTACAGGCGACCGGTGCAAGATCGAAAATCAATTCTTTCAAGTGACACCGTACGAATGTACGATGTACCTGCGCGTGTGTGCCGACAAGCCTGCACAGGTCTCAGTTTTCTATCAAATTTTGTACTGAAAGCACGTGTTTGTACATAGATTTTGTTATAAAATGGCGTTAAGTACTGAAGGACAACGTAGAGTAATAGCCGAGTTTATAGAACTTTATAAACTTGAGCCCTGCCCATGGCGAATTAAGAGCAAAGAATACCACGATCGTGGAAAAAGGGAGGCAGCTTATAAAAAATTGCTTCCTTTTCACTGTTTTTGTATCTTTTATCTTCAAAATTAAAGCAAGGCCTAAAAATGCCAGCGCGTCATCGTCTTCAATCGATGCCATCGAAAAAAGAACTGAAGAGTCTGAAGACCGCGCCGGTACCGGTGTACCGGCGCGGTCTTCAGACTCTTCAGAATGTCCCCATACACGCTACCGACGTTCGGCTGACATGCGCAGGCAAAACTGTACAGGTAACCTATCCGGTAGACCGCAGCGTGTATGGCTTACTTTAGAGTACGCGGCGGTAAATATTGCACATCGACCTTTTAGTTGATTTAGTACCTTTGCGTTATGTACTATTGGTATGGTACTCACTACGATAAATGTTTGCAATATAAAGGTGCCAAATATACGATTTAAAAAAATAAAAAATAATCTGAATGGAATTTAACAGGTTTTCATTTTTACCTAATCACTTACATATATAAAATTTCATCTATGAATGGAAAATTAATAAGGTAAAAGATCCGCCAAAAACGAACGGATACGGATCTTTCTTCTCTCTCAGATATCCGCGGATACGGATATCCGGCACATCACTAATGATAAGTAGGTACTGAAGAAAATTGGTAGACCATGACTTAAAATATGCTATGTTCTATTATTAAATATTTTTTAGAACTTTTTCAACAGATGTTATTCAGCCTGCAGTTAAAAGAAAGGAAAATGAAGAAAAAACGATTAGTCCAACTATAAAAAAATTGATGGAATTTTTTGATGACAAAAAAAACTGGGGTGAAGAATCAATTAAAGTAGGCAGATCTTGGAAAAGGGATGAACTTCGATTGAAATCAAGTACAGATTTGCATAAATTGTGGTATGTATTGTTAAAAGAAAAAAACATGCTTTTAACAATGGAAGAAGAATCTAACCGCCAAGTTAAACTATTTCCAAATCCGGAAAGAATTGACAAAGTCAATGAATCTATGAAACATTTAGAGGATGTTGTGAAAGAACGTAATGAGGCGTATTACCAGCTAGAAACAGGAGAAACTAGTCTGAGACCTGGTAAACTTGCCAGAAATGTATTTGGTCTCCACTATTATTACAGGTATATTAATTATATAATTAATAATAGGGTGCACTAATTAGGTATCTGATTGATCATTCTGCTGTGTTGAGTCTCAAGCGAATGATCAGATGCCGATCACACTGTTTTATGAATCATGACATAATTATATCAATTATTGTAAACGTGACCACGGGTCGTTATGATTCATTCATTTTGTCTCGATGCTAAATTCCCTACGCAGAGACAACCCTACAGTGATTTACATAGCGTAGGTATATTATATAATAATATGTGTGTATATTGTATACGGGCAACATCTTTGATTTGAAATTTATTTGATCCACATTTTGGAATTCATCTCTGCATGAAGTCGATTTTTTTTCATTTTGATCAGTAAATAAAATACAAAATTATGTTATTGTTATCCGAATGTTTTTAACTTACTGTGTAAGTTTAAAATTCATCAAAACATCTACACTGAAAATATTTTACACTTGTCCATTTTATAGCCTTGATCACAGGTACCGAGCAAACGGGCGAGACAGTAAAATGTTTCTCGGCCGAGACAGTGATGTAAGCGAATGTTTTGAAATTAGCAGTCAGGAGTTGTTTTGCACAAAAAGTATCTCAAGAAAAAGTCGCGCGCGGCAGGCCTGCCGAGTGAGCGAGCGGGACAGTGCGGGGAAGCGGGAGGGTGGACACTCGGCCTAGTACTGTTTCGTCACTTAGTTCGGCCTAGTACTGTTTCGTCACTTAGTTCGGCCGAGCACTGTCTCGCCCGTTTGCTCGGTACGTGTGATCAAGGCACATGTTGTTAATACTAGAACTGTTTCTCAATTTATAGTAGTCTATCGTTCCTTTTTTTATATAGATTCGGTGAACATGCTATTCCGAAATATATGAATGCCAAATGGCGGGAAAAACACAAGTTTTACAATGGTGGCAACGCTGCGAGAAAATTTTTGAAGCTTATGGGTGAACAAGCATTTTTAAGAAAGAAAAGGCAGGGAAAGTAAGTTATGTCTATTATTATTAATTTAATTTATTTGAAACAAAGGTTTTTTTTCAGAAGATAAGTACATTTTTGTGTTGAATAATTTAAATTTAGTTTGTTAAAAATTTTGTTCAGAGCCGGTAACATACATGCGCGACCGGTGATGTCGAAAAGGGCCCCGCGAGTTACGCCTCATGAGTCCGAAATGTCCTTATTTTAATCAAATCTGAATAACTTTTTCTTACACTTAAACTCCAATAAAAAAATTTAACATGTTCCGCGACGCCAGTGACATAACTTAAGGGTGTATTCCTTAGGTGATTTCAACTTGGAATACGCTATACACATGTCTAAAACTCAATATTAGGGGAATATTATTACAATAATTCCGTTAATAGTGAGTTTTAGACATATGTATTTTGTATATAAGGTATTTTCCACTTGTAATTCAGTCTTTCCATTCCATTATTATTCATAATTTTACAAAATTTTCCCTACTTGAGGTCTCTGGGTATTTAGAATTAGTTCGTAAAATATAGTAAGTAGTAAGAATCTAATGGGGAGAAAACATTAAGAAAATGTCCATAACTCCACATAAAAATCCTATTGTTCAACTGTTTATAATTCTTACATAATTAAGTGACTTTAAATCGTTTCAGCCGAGATTTCAATCATGTCTGTGGTCTTATTAAAAGATTCCCGAATTTGGATTTGGACGCAGTTCGGCAGGAGTTTCCCGACGTCGATATTAACAAAGCTTTACGGTCGCCACGATCTCGCGGTCATTATGATCCAAAATAGTGTCGAAAGATTAATATCTCAGTGCTAAGGCCTTGTCGTCTCCGTCTATATAAGTTGGACGGGGAAAGTGTCATGACTGATATAGTATAGGACAAAATGTTAAATTTATGTTAAATAATTTTTATTATTTGTCAGTGTTAAAAGTGAACAAATTAATAATATTATGTTACTTTATTAGTAGGACAAAATGACATGTTTAAATTTTTTATCATTTGGTATGCACATTTAATGGCTTTTAAAAAATAGCCTAAACGGCACAATAAAGAAATTGATACTTTTAATAGAGCAAACGTAATACGATTTAACATAATTATAATTACTTACTTAGAAATTGGTCACACAGACTTAATTTGGTAATATTAATTATATTCTTGCTTTCTACCACAATTCAAGTCCTCTTCAGGATTTAATTCAATATTCTCTAAATTTAATTCACTGTAAGTGACCAATTTTAAGTTATTAATTCTTATTATAATGCCTTCTTTATTATTGAATATTCACTAAAACATAGCTGATATCTAGAAAAGCTAAATACAGCTAGTTCTGACACTCGTCTTTTATTCATTACAATAATTTATTTAATCCAGTGAGTTATAAGAGCAGGTACATCTAATTTGAATGTAAGATATTATAATAAAATGAGAATAAAATTAATTTGATGTTTATTGTTTTTGTTTTTTTTTTTATGTAGCTAACAATTTTTCATTGTAAAAAGATATTTTGTAAGTCACAAAACATATCACGCGACCAATTTTTTAAGATAAAATATCTTGCCTTGTGACCGTAGATAATCGATCTTGAAAATTATTATTTTATAACGTGGCAAATTCTAAAACAAAATCGATCTCCAAATCAAACCCACTAGATCCGATTCTCGATTAAATTGAGCAATAAAAGATTGGTTTTCAACTACTTATCGAATCGTCAGTCTAAGACACAAGTAATCGGTTGGCAATAGATCAAGTTTATATTCTATACATATTAAATGCTGTCCTCTTCGTAGTAGACCCTTTTTATTGAGGTTTTGTGGCGCAGTTCTTTTTATACAAATTAGTTTGTTTTCAGTGTACGTTAACAACTTTTAAATGATGTTTTGTTTTGTACTTAGTTTTTTTTTTTAAAGGTCCTTTTTTATGTTATAACCATAGAGATATTAGACTAGAGTACGCGAGTGAGCCGTAAAAGTATCTGCAATTCAGACAGAACAGTTCCTTATATTCATGGTAACTAATGATACAAAACAATGCTGATTTCAGTAAACAAATATCTGGTTTTCTGCAGCGTTCTCTCTCTCAACTGAGGACATTTTTACTTACGGCAAGCAAAGGAACTAGCGTATTCTAGCTACTTATATCTCTATGGTTATAACTTTAAAAAGATCGCCAATGTGATACTGAATATTTGAGTTAAATAATTTAACAATGTTAAATGGTAATAGAGAATATAGGAATAAAGAAAAATAATTTACGGCATCACTTTATTAATTATATTATTTGTAGATTGCAATATGACAGGGAAATTATTCATTGCACTGGACTAAATAAATACACTCACCCTTTTCTTCTCGCTTGGGTGACCCCCATCATGATCCCTGCCCTTGGGTAGTACCACTCAGCGCTGTTTAGAGCTACTGCATATTACATAGGCCAATCCAAGTTTAATCAATCATCATCCCTATAAGAGGAGCTGTTATCAACCCGTAAATCAATCAATACTCGTAAAACCGAATTATATTAGATATAACAAACATTTTTAGATTTATTTATACAGTTGACAATGCTCACATGATTTTCGAATGATCTGATATTTTACGGCAATCCAGGCCCGTAGCCACGTACGGGCGATGCCCGTACTAGCAAGTCGTTTGTATGATTTTTTTACAATCACACTTATTGAAACATTTGTTGTCATAATATAATCTCGCCCGTACTACAATTTGGACCTGGCTACGGGCCTGCGGCAATCAAAATCGTGATACATTTCGTTAACCTGATTACAATATACAGAATATAATGAGTACCTACATGTTACATTTTTACAACACTTACAAATAATATATTTAAACTAGCCCTTTACAACCGGCGAAACCTTTTTATATTCTGATTATTTAGGGACCGAGGAACCTAGAAAAATTAATTACAAAAAACTGTTTACCCCTGCTTAACTGTGGAAATAACACGCACGAAATAACCATCTGAAGCCAGTTGCGTTGACAAAAATTTGTCGATAGTCACGCCCCTATGGAATCGGTTGTAAAGGGCTAACGTAAATGAAGTATTAGCCATCTACATACAGTCGAATAATTAAAATAAAACAAGCGTTTCTTAATATCACAACCATTAATTTATTTCTCATCAGAAAAACAAACAATTCGTTATTATTATTTATTATTGAAAATGAACTGTTTTTTGATATAACCTTTCCATTTAATCGAACGAGCAACTTCAGCAGCCCGGATTAACTCACAAGGTCGACAGAACCTATGTATCGAAGCATTAGAGGTAGAGTGAAAAGTTGTAATGCTCCTCTGTTCTGTTTACATGAATTATTATTCAACAGTGCGATGATGGATGGTAATAATTTATCTGACCTGGCAAACGACTAAGTATTTACACTTTTATACATGACGACATTTCAAAATGACAAACTCCTCACTGAAGTACAGTGTAAATGTTAGTCTGTATTTTATTACGTATACTAGCAAATTTCATGTGAGATGGTGCCCTGTATATTAACGTACGTGTCGCAGGGCCGCAACCGGTGAGTATTTTTGTTTTAAGAAATGAAGCACGCAAGTTAACTCTTGCACAACATGCGCCGTAGCGTGGAGCGCAGGGCCGCCTCATTATGCACGAGGCAGAGCACTCGTTGGCTTTGCAAACTCTATAACTCCGGCTATACGGAAGTGCATCTGAAACAAAACTTGCGGACAAGGTGTTCCCAGTCTCTGACTCCACTGTTAACAGTTTTATTTAACTTGACCCCGTATATTTATACCTTTGTTTCAAATCTTGTGAGCGCTTTTTCAACTATTTGTAAATTGAAAAAATAATATAATAATGGAGTGGCGAAGGAATTAAACAATATAAAGCGTACCCGTCTCATGTATAAAAACTATGCCACTTGTATTATTATTTGACATTGTGAAGTATAAGTATAATAATTTTCCTTTTATGGCTTCCCTTGTAAACTTTCTAGATCAGCACCCGATCTATTATTAATTTAATGTTGAATCACATAAATGTACATAACAAATGTTCATTGTTGCTGACATAAATTAATAAGAATTGTAGAAAATTGTACCTAAATCAAGTTAAGAGCTTTCCCGACAAAGAATGTGATGTTGAATTCGATTATTATTTTTAATTAATTGTTATCAAAAGCAGAGACATTTAAAATTCAGAAAAAAAGCGCACAAACTATTTAAATACTATAAAATGAAAATACAAGGTTTTTTCATAGACGACAGAGTATCGAAAATACTAATATTATTATTTCACTGTTATAGTTATGGAGATTATTGATAATATTATATTCATATTATATTAATTAACTGCTAAATATCATGAATATAAACGCTTAGTTTTGATTAATTTGGTTGATGTTACTTACGAAAATTTCATAAAATTTAGATGTATTCTTTAAACGCATAAATATTCACTTTTTTGGACGCAATTATCTGGTACCTTGGTGTATTATATAGCACTAAGTATTTGTCTACTTCAAATTTTTCAATCAAAATATTCGATTTTTCTTAAAAATATATTAATCAGTGCTCTATAACACTATGCAACTAATTTTTAAACAAAGCACAATTTCATTTATGATTTAGCGTACATAAAGAAAGCGTCAATTTTTCTAAGGTAGATACCATAATTAATATATCCAATTGTATCTGTCCGCACATTATACATATAGGTATACATACGCACAATGACTACCGGTCGGGTTTGTGACGACATTATTTGTAACGGAATGAACCGACAATTCCAGACTTTTCTAGAAAATGTGTCTCTTAATGTTTTAGATATGATTTTATTGGATTCAATCAAAATGATCGAATTATCAGAGTTGCTGTATTCGAATTATCCAATATAATATTACATTGTGTGTTATATACTATTAAAACAACTGGACTCCTTTTGATCTGTTGGGTACGGAACACTAAAGAGGTAAAATTGAGTCGAGGATTCGTCAACAATTAATTAATTAACTGCTACTCGACCCCTAATTATATATTGTAAATCTTTTGCATTGCTCGTATGCTCCAAAATTTTTAATACTAAACTGCAAACGCAATTAATACTTTTGTCAGTAATTATTGGATCAGAATTCAAAGACGGGAGGAGTTTGCAAGAGACGAACTGAACCGCAGATTACTGATTATATTATTACAAATTAGTTGCATTGTTATTTTATGCTTTATAAAATTCTGACTGAATTAATTACATACTTAATTATTTCTGTAACAGTTACATTTTGTTATTAAATACCTATCTATCAAAACATTTGATTTTGTCTAAAAATTTGAAGCCTGTAATATTTTTGCGCTTAAATAATTATATTCAAATTTTTACATTAACATTGAAAAGCATTTTCTACAATATATTATTTTTAATGCTGAATACGAATTGTTGAATGCTACACATGCTATAATAAAATTATTCTACACGTGTGCCATAGACATTATTTCTCAAATTTTAAAAAAATGTGCCCTTAATTAAGAATTTAAATATTACAAAGCCTTCCTCCTATCACATTATTGTACTTCTCCAACAAGTTTGACTTGTCAGCGTTTTATTTTAATAGTTGCAAAAATTCAAAATTAAGATTATGTAGTAAATAGAAATTATAGAAAATATTTTAAAAGTTCATATACTTTAGTTGAAGTCGAGCAGGCCTTTAATTTAGGAGTGTCTAAAATCCGAATCATTTATGCCGTGGGCCGTTCCTATGTCTAAAGTAGAATCTTATAGACAGCTGTCTCGACTGTGCTCCACGGTCGGGGTAACCCTTATCGAAGTCAGATTTATTATTGCCTTCCTTTGCTTCCTCGCCTCACTAATGAACTTTCAATCGAGTTTTGTTTCGCCTTTTTATGACATCCTTGTCTCACTGGCTTCAATAAGCGACCTGCCTCCACTAACGCTGGCCATTTTACAGTGTAAGTATAGAGTATAGACCTCTATACACGATCTATACAACAAAGCCCAAGGACGCTTTTTATTAGATCAGTTGACTTTAATCGATCTGAATTCGATATATCGATCGGGACTTTCGTGTTACGTAGAAATTTTAATTTTTGCAAGTTTATTAAATTTTGTAACCGTGTTGTTTCGATAGACGGCACGCGCCGCAATCGATTCTCGACTTGACAGTTCAACACGTTCGCCGTAACGCGTTGTTTGTCGCTTGGCACGCGAACGGGAACACTCCGAAAGAAGTTTCAGGATCGCTCGGCATGCCGAGTTGTTTTCTTTTGTTTGTGAATAGTTCGTTACTATACTATAAACTATAAAGAGACTGTCTCGACTGCATAGATCCATTCCATATTAAAGGCTCGGCTCGGCTAATGTATACGGACGTTAATGGGTACTACTTACTGAAAATAAATGCCCTTTTAAAACTACTACAGTCATTCAACATCTAACCAAATAGAAATTCTACAAAATTTCATTCCTTCATTCAAATACAATTAATTAATAATTTATTATTTTATTAATAAATATAGACTGGCAGCATAAATCATTTTACAGCTCCGGTAATAATTTTTATTATTCAGTACGAATAAATAGCTGTCACGATTAGTTTATCATCTTCTATTTTAATTGTAAGGTTCACCAGAGCATTTTACCAAATACCTATTGCTAGAGTAATTGCTAATATTTTGATCATAAATTTGAACAATATCACATCTAGTCTAAACCCTAACGCTACGCTCTGATCAAACAATAATTGTACTACTGAAATTTTATTATTAAATAAAATTTCGTTAGTGACTAGTGTTGACCCGTTGACTTCTGCACGATCAGAGCTCGGGTTAATTACAATTGTTCATCCAAAAATATTCAACTATGCGTAAAGAAATTATAAGTGACGTTATTGCTGTAATATTTTGGTTTTTGGTGAATTTTCTAATTGCTTACTCTCTTGTATGATTTTAATTCATACTTCTTCGCCATACACAAAACTATTTCCTTTATGGCAGTTTGCAATGTTACTTTTATACATTTGAAGATAAATATTGAATATCATTATGGTATTAATTTGCAACTGGTATGTGCACCAGCAATTAGAATTTAAAAAATATTTACAAAAAAATGCACAATTCGATAACCGCCTCTTTAATTTTTTTTTTATACTGTACCTACTATCAAATTTATTCAGCATATTATCCGTTAAACAATCATACTATAGATATCTTCAGTTAGTTATCGATATAATAAAAACTTATTCTATAAAAACAACTTTAAAAAGATACCACGTATTTTACTGACGAGTCAAAGATGTTATCCTTTCCAATATTTTTTGTTCAAATTTGTTAACGATAAAAATATTGTGGTTACAAAATATATAAAATATTAACATTAAAATGTACAGCTATTGTAACAAATTAAATTTTGAATGTAACAATAAAAAAAACTACATACAATAATAAAAAAATATAAAACAAAATAAATTACACTAATTTTCCTAATAATTAGCTAGTAAATAATATTTATAGCATCATTGTAAACACTTTCTGATATATTATAATAATTTATTGGTAAATATAAGTTTAAGAATTATTGAAAAATGAAAACACGCCGTGATTATAAAATTAAACACTGGCCAGAGATTCTAAGCGCTGCCAAGCTTGCTGAAGACAGATATAAGTTTCACTGCAATGCTGATTTAGAGGTTCGTTTTCTGCGATTGTACTCAGCGGAAAAGAATCACCCTGTATACAAAAAAATTGAACTACTTTAACAAGCATTATAATTACAACGTTCATATTTTATTAATGAAAGCTTGTATGTACAAGTTTATTGTTGACTTTTTATATAATATGGGCAGACGGAACCGAGTAGGAGTTTTGAAGTGCTTTTAAAACGATTTCATTATTCTGCACTACTTGTTGGAAACGCGACAAAAAATTTCAAAAGTCAATATTATATTCAATCTAAATAAATATGGACATTTGGAAGTCACGACTCTATCAAGCCTCTCAGTAGAGAGAGACTAACAGCTGGGGTATTAGTTTCAATAATCTATACATTTTAAACATCGAGAGTTCTGTTGTCAGTAATTCCGCATTTCTAACTGTTTAAAGTTATCTTTTAATAAGAAATGTCTTAATTATCATTGCATGTCAAAAGTAACTAAACAACAATTCAAAATTCGGGTGAGGGGAGCTGCAGGTATCGCTCGGTTACCATAAAAATAATTTTCGGGTTCTTGCGTGAAGTCGGAGATCGGTGGAATTTTCAATCGACATCAGCATTGGAGCGAAATCGTATTCATTTATAATGGGACTGAGCCACTGCGATGTTGATTCCTCCGAACTGTAGGTAACTGTTATTGCGCTCCTTTAGATAGTGGAAATAGTTTTAGGAATCCAAAATATTATCTTACCTGAGCATTATTGTAGGACCATAGCATTTCCAAAGTTGTAATAAATTTTTCCAATTCAGTGTTTGTTGAAAAATAGAGCACCCAATCACCACTTGTTTCGTGTACTTCTCGACACGCAAATTCCTAATAAAATTTTAATTCATAATTAGCGGTGACAGGCATAAATTTTTTGTTGAATCTGAATTCCGATTCTGAACCCAGAATCCAAACCTCTATCTCGAATCATATCTACGTCAGATTGATACAAAATTTACAATGAAAAACAAGTTTTTGGCATTCCGGAAACCGAAAATACTATGACTTTGTAAAAAGTAAACTATGAATCAAAATTAGTGCCGTCGTCCACTCGTGACGTTCGAATATGATGTAACGGAAGTTAGAATCCTTTAAATGTTCGTATTATCTGAGTTTCTCAATTTGGAAGTTTTCATCTGACGAAAATATTATTACATAAAAATGAATAATTAACAACAGTGGGTATCGGATCATGAGCACAAGGATAAGCTTTAAAAATGCTGAAAAAATGAATTATATAATTATTATTTGAAGTTGAGACGATCGTTATAAAGGAGCGCCATTGTATGTACTCAAATGTTGACGACAAGAAGGCTTTAATCGGGAGATCCAGCTCGAGCGTAGCGGTGGACCGATATCTGTCGCATGAACCAATATGGCGTCGGCTACTGGGTAACGCACACACGTACATGTGTGTAGCGCGTCTGTGAAGTTAAACAGCTTTGGTAACTATAGCGAAAACAGGCGGAAAGAACCGAAATTTTCCCAGGCAGTGATAACAGCGCCATCTCGCGTGCGCCAGAAAACGGTCCGTCACGAAACACGGCAAGCATAGGAAGCCAGGTCTCCTGTTTTCAGCCGTCTCGGTCGACGATAATCATAATTAAACACTTAAATACATACCAAAACACACCAACTTTGTTCGGCGAGCGGAAGTCTAAATGCTGTAACATCGGCAATCGCGGCGCAAGAGAGAGCGTTCGCTTCGACTTCTTGTAAATTCGGAACATCGTTTACGGATGTGACCGAGGCGCAGTGAAATCGTTCTCGGACCATAACCAAATGATCGGTGGTCAGCAATAAACTACAAGTTCGCAGTTTGGGCGTGTCGTTGTACGCGTAAAACTACATGAAAAGAATGGATGCTTATTTTCCTTGGCTGATTTTTATTCGACAAAACAATAAAAAGATTTATATATACATATTTCAATTTAGTCACAGAGTCAAATTAACAAGACGTTGTTGAAACTTTCACAGATCTTTGATGGCAATATTCGACAGACATCTTTTTTTCTTACTCTAGAATTTGCACCATAAACACTATATATAAGGAAAGTGGAAATCGCTTACAACGATGTCGTTCGTAGCAGCGAGTTGCTCATAACGACTGAATCCTACAGAACCGGTTGGCCTTCCGCATGCGGAAATGCTTTTAATAGTCATATAATATAATGTCGTCTGTTATAATGACGAAGTCGCTTGTAAACAGACTGGATAAAACGTCGTTTATATATTGTGAAAAAAAAATCTTACTCCACTCGCAGCTTGGACAAAAGCTTGAAGCCATTCGCTGGCCTCGTATTCATCCGATGCGGCAAACTCCAAAGTTTCTTGTTCGGCCCGCAGTTCAAATGTATGAGGTCTGGGTCTCGGAGGAGTCCTATGTGCGCCGCGACATGCTCCGCCACTCAACGGGGTCACTTGCAACGGCAAGCGCTTTGTCGGCGTCGAAAGTGTGTACAAAACTCCACCTCTGAAAAATGAATATTCCATAATAATATGATTAAACGCATGGCCGTGCGTTCCTTAAAATATTTTCATGTTCTTTTCTGATTGTTTTACTAATCATTGGAAAATTAGGGCTTTTTCAATTTACCAACAGTTTTCGTTGTATAATATTATGTTATTTCATAGTCACCGCAAGTACTTATTAATTGAAGGTCGGAAAGTTTAAAGGGGGACGGGGGCACACTGCAAACGACTTGGCTGTTCATAGTTCGTAGCCCTCGTGGCTACTGGGTGTCGTTTTGCTTACTTTAAGATAAAATATCCAATTTCCCAGCGACACTCTTCTGACGATTTCCTGTACATAAGGTAGCCTTCTTTGAACGGTCCAAGCGGTGTATTTGAAGGACTCAGATAGTCGTCGGAGATATTCACTACACTATAGTGATAATAATCTTCATCCTGAAAAATAAACAAATCTAATTAGCTTTAAAAAACGCCAATTCATAACAATGATCGTTCATTGATCGTGTGTGCGTAAAAAAGGGGGGAAATCGTCCTTTTGCCGTGCTAAACAATTTAAACTTGCACAGAACGTTCGTGCAATTTGTATTCAGCTTTTTTTTTTATGATCGGGACTCTACCGCGGGTGTGTTTTTGAACGCAAAGTGACAAATTTATCGAAAGTCATACCTTAGCTACGGCCGTCTGTTTACAAATAGAGTGTCGGAGATGAAGCATGTCTTGCATAACCAACTGTTTGACGGCAGGCAATTTCGGTCTATTCGCATCTTTTCGCATGGCCATTTCAATTCGTCCAATCATGTCCGAGGTTGTATTTGAATTGCCAGTCACTATATAATATTGCATGTCCTTGTCGGCATTCGTAAAATAAACAGTCTGACCGTTGGGTCCTATCATAATGTAATTTACTTCGGTATAGGGCAACACGAACTGGTTACAGTATTTTTGATTTTGCTTAACGCCCGTAATGTACAAAGTCGTGTTCGTTAAAACAACCAACAGCGGCTTACTTTCACCGTCTGCACTGTAAGCACTCGTCACTTTGTAAGTTTTATATAAAATTTCATTTTCGTCGCGAAATATTTCCGTCTTCATTTGTCCACACATACTTTCCGTATATTTATTACTGTCGCGTTTGTCCAACAAGCCTTGATTTATTTCCGCATTTATCTCGTTGTCCAATTCATTACTCAATTCCACATTTGGTTTCACACCCTTTATGTGCAAATCAAACAAAGCATCTTGCAGTAATTTCTTTTTACTGTTTTGCAATTTAACGTCCAGTAGCTTTTTCTGTGTAACGTTGCGCAAAAATCTATTGATTAGAGACGATTTAGACGACGGCTGTTTAATATTACTAACTATTTTACCGCCGTCCGTTATACTAGCGTTGTCCGATGATATTTCAATAGTCATTACATCGCCGCTGTCGGGTATTTTTGTATTATTTGGTGTACTGTAATGATTCGGCTTCATGTTTTTCTTTCTCAGCGGAGATTGCAAATGTTTTGAAAACTGTTTTTCAGAAAAATCTGATACGGTTTCATTATCCGAACTCCAGTCTACGCTCGAAGAGCCAGCAGTCACTTTTTTCTTCGAGTCGAGCGGAGCTTTTACGGGAGACGAATTATTCGAATTGTAATTATTATCGACCGATGCTTTTCGAGACCCTTCTCGGTCGACTTTAACTTTATCTTGGCTCTTCACAATGTCCTTTTGTTCGGATCGTTTCAAAAAATTCAAATCTTTCAGAAGCATTTGATACACAGTCGAGCTTTTAGGCTGATTCTGTTTCGCAAATGAGCTTTGAAATTTATCATATTCGTACGAATAACTTATACCTTTGTGTTCGTAGACGTTACTGTCGCACAAAATTATATTTTCCGTTTGGTTCACGCCGTCGTTTATGTAGCTAGGATAAAATCCTTCGCTGCGACTCAGCCGTAAATTTGGTTTTTTGTACATTTGTCCTGCGGTTACGGTTTCGTGCTCAGAATCGAAATCGTTTATATTGAATTCTTCGTGACTTTTTGTCGCCAACGTTTCATTACTCGCAAAAGAACTTCTCTTTGAATTGCGCAAATCCTGGTTCGATGAATACGTTGCGAAGTCTTCCTGTCCTTCCGGCACACCTCGTTCGGCCAGAGGTACGGACGACGAGAGACTCAAGCTTCGATAAATATTTTTTAAACTTCCAAATATATTCGAGTCCAAAATGCCCGAATCTGATTTTTTTCTCAATTTATTTCTTTTACAGATATGCGGATTTACTTCTTCAACTATGTTCGTGCCAATATATTTTCTCCCGTTCTTTGGTTTTTTCAAGCAACTGGACTTTGGTACTTTTTTAATATTCTCTAAACCGTCACTTATGCTACTCGTCTTTTGTTCTTCGAGTGATTCATCGCTGCCAGTGGTACTGCTGCTGCAAGACTCTAAGCTCATGGACGAACTGGACGAATTCGATCCATAAAAATTATTCACATAAATGTCTGATTTCACCTCGCGTTCCGGTATCGATTTTTGATAATACGGTGAATCGCCCTCAGCTGCCCAACTGTATCGACCTTTAACGACGCTTCTCTTGCGTATCGAATTCTCTCCGAAGAAACTCATCGAAATGTCCGGTTGTCGTGTTACGAACCCTCTATCGATGTGAATGTCGTCGATTTTTGTACTGTTCAGAATGTCTTCGTGAAACGAAACGCGCTTTTTCGGGGCATCGTGATTACGTGATTTCTTCTTGCGCTGCCGTCTGTAAACAATTTGGTCGTCGGTTGGATTCACTATTATACCGTTTTGAATTAGTGCCCCGACAGCCTCTGTGTTTTGGGTTGTAAATATATTTTTTGAGTCTATATTATTAGAACTGCTATCCGTTCTTTTCGAGAAACATTGTCCTACATCCTTTTCTTGTATATTCCCGTCAGATTTTGATAAATTGTTTTTCATCGTTTCAGAATTTTTAATGTTAAAATCTGATCTACTAGAATTATTCTCAGAGAAATATATTCCCCCTAAATTATGACTATATGTATTTTCGTTACAATGACTAGTTTTGTTTGACTGTGTTTGTTTATCGAGATCAGCCTCTTTTTTATTATTAGATTTTATGACTTTCGGACACTGATCTAAATCGCATGGCGTATTTGTAGCAGCACTACGATCGCAATCATAGAATGGCGGTGTTGTATTTTGATTTGCAATATCACTACTTGTCATTACGTTAATCGACAACGGAGATAAGAAATCAGTTGAGGTTGAGCCCTTGTCTCTTATTATAAATTGATTTTTACTCTGCAAAGTATTCGATTCATCGCGGTAGAAAAGAGTTTCTAGTTTATCAGATACGGTAGTATCGATAGTTTGTTCAACATACTTTTCAGAATAATTTTCAGTTCCAGAAAATTCCGGTTGATATTTCATCGAGTCAGCTTTTTCATCATCAATTTCAGGTTCACAAGCTTTGTTTGACGATTCGAGTATTTCAATATTCGGGTTCAATATGACAGAGCACCTATTTTCTTTATCCGGAGACTCCAATTCACGATTCAACTTTGATTCCGACGACAAAGTCTTGTCTTCAATACTGTCGCTGAGCGTGAAATCGTAGCTCATCGACATAATAGAAGCCACATCGCTTTCACTATCGAGCAGTTGCACTCCGGAATCACCCGGAGATGCTAGACTAGAAGTGACCGAGGCAATACTCGAAGTCATGGTCAAGTCTACATTGAAATCTTTGAATATATTGTTTGAAGAAGTCATGACCGGTGATTTATCTTTTATTGAGTGTTTGCGTCGCAGAGATTCGTGGTTATCTGTTGCTACTTTTAAAGACTTTTGTAAAGAGAGATCATTGTCAAGTGGTTTTAATACTTTACTGGAATCGTCTTTATCAGACATTCTGTATTATTTGGATCTGAAATATAAATACTTCATTAGGCGGCTAAACGTTAAGGCCAAATGACTGTTATTATTATTTATTTATCTTTTGATTTAGATATGAATGGATATGAGTTTACTAAGTTTTTGTGAGGCACCTGTGGATTGCGAGGCTCTGAACTATCACTTAATTGACGCATGTCTATATATAGGACACTAATTCTTAGCGCTTGGTGTCTTAAGAAAGTCGAGTAAGTTCATAACATGAGATATTTTTACTTGCTTTGGCTATAAACGGAAATTTACGAGTTTGTCATAATTTCTTTCCTTTTTTACTTTGTATAATGTATAAAATATTAGGGTGCTAGTTGCTTTTCCCTCCAATTTCCCAAAATGTTGCAAAAACAGAGGTAGATAGGTAAAAGGTGAAATGTTAAAAAGCGAGTTAGATTTTTTCACGTTACGTGAAATGAGACATTATATTTCAGGGAACGAAACTAGGCAAAATTTCATTATCTTATAAAACAAAATGTAACATATGTGTCTTGGCATGAGTTTGGTTTCAAATCGAAAATAAATATAAATTTTGTACACGCATTAGAACATTTCACTAGTTTATTTGCGTTCTGGCAACTTGATAGATCTGGTTGCAACGATATGTCGGAAAATCGATAATTTCGACAGAAAGATATTGATATATTTAAGTACATAGCCAATACAATATCTATATTTAAATCAATATATTTACATACTCCATACGATATTATATCGATAATATGGTTAAAAAAAATTGTGTGTCGTTACAAAAGGCTGAAGTGAATACTGCCTACTCCAAGTAGATGGCGTTTTTCACGTTACACAATTAATAAAACTATAGGTGCCGTCTATCGTCCAGCGTCAAATATAAAATATTTTTTTAAACATTTTCTTAAATCATTCAATGACTTCGATCTACATATTACTTAATCCCAATTAACTGAAAAACATCGACTCGACTGTATATTATTATGTACCAAAATCAAAATCGTCGTGTATCCCTAGATAGATCCACTATTAACGGATTTGCGTTATTATATTATGTAGGTATTTACGTTTTGATAAAGTTAATATTTAGAAATTACTGCCATTTCTTAAATATGACCAGGAACTATGGTACAAGGGGTAAGAAGTCACGACATAGCATTTAACACATCGCACATAAAGATAAGTGCGATGAACAAAGCATTATGTATCATTAAATTAATAAACATAATTATAAAATAAAACAGCTATACAAAGTGTACTTACTAATTAATTTTACATTGTTTTCAACAGCACACAAATATTCAAATATGGTAATCACGTTATTTACATAAAATAGTAAAAATTGTCACAATTTAGCCGTCGAACAAACGACGACATTTTACATATTTTGACATTTCATCGATTGACATTTACTGGCATTACCAACTATACAAAATGAACACACTTTTTATTGACATATCTTAAGGAGGATAAATCTGTAATCCTAGACTATCAACATTTATGAATCTTGCACACCTGTACTGTAAATTGAGGAAAATTTAAAAAACTTTGGCAAATATGGGAGATACATCACAATTTTTTACTTTAAACTTAAAATGAATTCACTATTTTCAACCAGGAATAACTGAAAAAATAAATTAAATTCTTCGAATTCAAACTACAATTTGAAATCGTACAAATTTTCAGTTGTTCGTTAGAAAAATTTAATATCCATTTCTTTCACTTGTTTTCGAATCAGTAAATTGACGTTTTGTGATACTCGAGAACAAAATTTAAATGCAATTAAACACAATAATATGTCTCTCCTATACGAAGCTGTTATACAGCAAACAGGTAAGTTTTTTCTAATTACAGCTTCAACATAATGTTTTTTGTTAATTTTATAATTTCTGTAATTTAATTAATAATATAATTAAAACGCGCCCAAATAGAACTTTTCGAGAACTTTCTAAAAGTTGCTAAAATTGGATCACTGCAGTTTTTGTGCGCGATTTAAGCATAACACGGAAGCGTCTTGGCATAATATTACTATATTATGCATTCGTTTTGTGAGGGAATTTTGAATTTCGCTAGGTGTCGAAGAACCTTAAATATGGGAGTACCTAAATATGGACACCTAGTTGCGGTCACAAACGAATAAGTGCGATAGATAGGTATACTACATAAAGCACGAGTGTTTTATGTTATGCATTTGTACCCACAAAAAATTGTATAAACAATTTTCTAAAATCGCATCAACATTGTTGAATACCTATTTCTTTTCAATTCCAGGATGGGGTGCATATAATAAATTTATGATCGGTCTATGTGGATTCTGGCTAATATCTCTAATGCTTGCGCGGATGAGCATTCCCACTGCAGTCCCGCTTAGTACTTGCGATGCGAATTTAGGAAAAACATCAGCTCTATTTACATATTCATTATTTTCATTAGGTATGTTGAAATAAATTGCTTTCAAAAGTCTCGCTTCGAACTTATTTATAATATAATGTAGGCAAAGTTGACGAAAAATATTTGTATTTTATGTTAGAAGTACACTATGTAGGTACCTTTGGATGTTAAGAATTAAATTTATTATAAAAGTAAAAAAAAAATTGCACCGAATAAGTTTCTCTGTTGCGTAACATGATGCATTATAATAGTTCCAGTTTCCAGAGCCGTTGATTTCCGATTCAACGAATACAGTACATACAAAATATTTGGCTGTGTGAGTTGGCTTGGCACTGAGGCAGACAATATATAGTTGAGCCAGGATCATATGTATATGTTACCGGCCAAACCCGATTTCAGGACAAACTAGTTTGGCCTACTATTCATACTAGGACAAACTAGTTTGGCCTAAGCCAAACTGGTTTGTAGAACTAGTTTGGTCTAGGCCAAACTAGTTTGTCCTGAAATCGGGTTTGGCCGGTAACATATATACAGGGTGTTCACGCGAGGAACAAAGGCAAGTTTATTTCGGAAATGAAGACGCTTACAGAAACATGTTTCAGACAAAAGTTGTTAGGTTCGATCTGCTCTACAACTGGAAAATATTTTCAGCTATACAGGTTGTCCTATTTAAGCGGGGCAGACCAAAGTTATGTTTTCTTTAATGCAGCACCCTGTTTTTATTTGATTTTTGAATTCTGCACCTAATTGTAAATAGAAACTGTTTCAAACGTTTCACAACATTGTGAACAGCTTGGCGCCATTTTTGGAAATCTAAATAACGTATATAAAAGGAAACCGTGACTAACTGATTGATCTATCAACGCACAGCTCAAACCACTTGACGGATTGGACTGAAATTTGGCACACAGCTAGTTATTAAAGTATATGACGTAGGCATCCGCTAAGAACGGATTTTTGAAAATTCACCCCCTAAAAGGGTGTAACGGGGGTTCAAAATTTGCATAGATTTGGAGAAATCATATAGACGTAACAATTCGAAAATGCGCATGATTACTCCTGTCTACAAATAAATAAACACGTATTTCGTGCTTTTTCATAAACAACCCCTTCAGAGGGTGAAAAGAGGTAAATAGTCTAAAAATCAACATAGGTGTCATGTTCAAGGTTTGTCGGGCCGTTAATCACGTGAACGTCATCAATTTTGAAATTTATAAGGGGTGTGTCTACGTCGAGAAAGGAGTAACTATGCCATAATGGAAATGCATCCGTTTCGTCCCAATCGCGTGCGAAGCCGCGGGTAACGGCTAGTATTTATATAATATGTATGCATATTATGTACTGCAAGGTCAGTAGATTACAGAAGGCTATACCTCGTTCCATGATGAATGGCATCAGCTGGCGGACCGTTTGTTGTATAGATTACATAAGTGCAATTTTATGTTTAAGTATTATGTAATCTAAAAGTAAATTTAATTAGAAATATATTTTAAGTCAGTTCTGAAATAGAATTCATGGAATAATGTACTTTAAGTTTTTTTATGTTAATATTATTATTTCAATAAATATTCTAATTTAAAATAAAACTGATTTATCTTATTTTTATAAAAGATAATATAAAACATGGCGCGGTCGGTTCATATCACTGCACCAACGCAATATTAATTGACAGGTCCGCCGGAAGACGTTATTCCCACACTACTATTCAACGGAACGAGGTAACCTCTGCAATTTACTGACCTTGCTAGTTGCTACGTACGAATACATTTGAACAGAATTTTGTTATTCGCCCCATTTGTTATTCACTAATAACAATAAATAAAATATATTATCTAAATCAGCTCGACGCAAAATTATTAATTAATATATTCATTCGAAGAAATAAGTTTTTTATTTGTAGGATCAGGGATTGGTGCCTACATATTTGGTTCAATATCCGATATTTCTGGCAGAAAATGCTTTATTACGTTTTCAACGGTTTTAGTTTTTATAAACTGCTTCTCATCGGCATTTATTTCCAACCAAAACATGTTTGGATTTTTCATTTTCTTTTTTGGAGCTGGGTAATTATATGCACATGATTTTATTCTGTCATAAGACAATATTTTTCAAAAATTTCATATTAAATAGATTACAATTTAGCTCTTTTCCACAAAAGGTTGTTGCAATCGCTACACTCTTGGACAAGGCTAGATATACGTGAATTTGTTTTACGCACAGAACACTAAAATTTAACCATTGACACGTAAATAGTTCTCTATATTATCCTTGTCCAAAAGTGTAACGATTGCAATAACTTTTTGTGGGAAAGAGACAGTTTGTATGTGGAAATATCCTTTTGAGAGTTGCACTATCTTCACAATAAAATTATCTTTTGAAATCTAACTTACTATAAAATGTTTTGAGTCACTACCTAGAATATGCGAACCTCACTAAAGGTAGTAAGTATACAAAATAGATTATAATATATTATAATATATCTTTTTTGTTTTATAGATTAGAAGCGAGTATAATTTCCATTAAAATTCTGCTTGCTGAATGTTTACCAACAAATAAAAGAGGCCGACATTTAATTTCTTTAGATTTGTTTTGGTATATTGGATACATAGTTTGCATAGGTGAGCCTTTTGATCCTATAAAGCCCTACTACGTGATGTCGTTACAGGATAAGTTTTCTCCCACAATACATCGTCATTTTGTACAAATTATATACAAAAACCTTCCTCGTTTATCGCTCTTTCTGTTAGTGAAAACCGTTTGAAAATCCGTTCGGTAGTTTTTCAGTTTATCGAGTTCAAACAGACTGACGCGGCTGGAGGACTTTATTGTATATATTATGTATACAGATTAGTGTACCATGGAAAGTAATAATTATTCCAAAATTATGAAAAAAATTAAAAATGACAACTCGGTAATTTAAAATAATATTCTGATCAATTTTTGCATATTTCTTTTCGATATTGTTGACAAAAACTTTCCTTAAAAATAACTGATAGGAATCCGGATAAGAATTTTTTATTTTTGAAAATTATCCGCGAATACGGGAACGAATCTTTAAAGGTAATTTTCTTCCATAATCTAGCCTTCTTTTTGTCTAGGCATAGGATGGTCCATGATGCCAATGTTAATAGAATCAACGAAACAAGTACAAGGCCAGTTTCGGATGGCGTCGTGGCGCGTGCTGTTCGGTCTGGCGACGATAATGGTCATAATTTCTTCGTGTCTCACTGGTCTTTTACAGGAGAGTCCTAGATATCTACTGGCGGAGCTTAAAGTTCTGGAGGCGCACGATGCCTTTAAACATATGTATGCCATAAACAATTCAAAACATGCCAATAGCTTTCGAGTAAGTCTAATCTTTTTTTTTCAATGGTCAACACGACAAGAAGTCTTGAAATTTGAAAATATAAAAAATAAAATAAAAAAACTGGAACAAGTGCGAGTCGAACTCGAGCACTGAGGGCTCCATATACAATGGAAACTAAATAAGTTGTAAATAAAAAAGGCAAAAACAATAATGTAGTAAGTTGTCTCGGCCACATAACGTACTTGCTCTAGATCTGTTATTCTGGCATAGCGCATTACCTACTTATTAATGTTCCCGACTAGACGCTTGTTAAATTTTTTCGTTCGTTATTTACTTACAACTTTTTTCTATTTTGTCATTAACTATTTTTAGTATCTATTGTTTAAAAGTACAGGGTATGAGTAATGTTGTACATAACTTGCAGCTTCTCACGTAAAGCCGTTTTTGTGACTGCAGATCTGGTAACAAAATGTGTCTGAAAAACATTATTTTGATGCTCCCCAAAGTGTTAATTTAAGTAAAAAAAAATATAAAATACATTTGTGCTCTGCCAGCAAAGCTCCTTCCGACGATACCCTAGAAGCATAGGAAGAATAATAAAGAATGTGTCTCACCTGCGAAACTCTAAAAATATAGTTTCGTTTTCCGATTGCGATAGTTCTCTGGATCGGCGCGCGTATTTTGTTATAGAGGTCTAAGAGGTTCATCCCAAAAAAAAATCATGACTAGTTTTTTAATTGTTGAATCAATATTGTAATCTTTAAACAAAAATTTTTGTCATCACGGTACCCACCTAAATTCTATTTGTTAACTTCCCAGCTCATTCGGAAATTGGTCCGACAATAGAAATCAAAAATTTTCACAAATTTTTGTTTCAAGGTCACCACACTATTTTTAAACTATTTTTAAAAAGGATTCTTTCTCTTTCTTTCAAGAAATTTTTTTCAAAATTGGTCCAGCCGTTCTTTTGTTTAAACAAAAAGACTGCAAAAATGGTGAATTTTACACGAAAACTCGCGAATACAAATGATATCGACTTTGTCATGGTGCTAATCGAAGCTTATTAGCGTCAGTAATTTTATCAAAATTGGCTCAGCCGTTTTTTATCAAATAAGTGCATATTTAATATTCAATTCAAGGGTCGTTTTTGTGGAGTGTCAATAAGCGACCCACCTCACGGGTTTTTAAATTTAATAATTTATTATACAAATAGTGAATTTTCATTAATTTCTTTTGAAATGTTCGCGACAACAATTTGGTCTAGCATTTGAGAATTAGAATATAATAATAATAATAACGATTTATTTTTTCAATACCTCAGATGTAAAACACGTCAAACTTACAAACTAAATTAAAAAGTCTTTCACGGTATAAAAAACTTCCCCGATCAAATAATTTTTCAAACTTTTTTTGAAAACTTTAAAGTTTAATTTTTTAACATTATGTATCAGGAATTGCATTGTAAATTTTAATATATAATCTATTATATAAAAAACTGAAAATCTGTCCGTCCGATAAAAACTTTTGATCGAAATTTGGACACAACATTCATCGCGGTAAACTAAGACGAACGTGCGTGCTCAGTTTCCTCCCTCCCCAGTAGTTCTTTTGCACCCGGGTGGAACTGGGATGAAGGACCGCTTGCATTATTTTCTAAAAGGACACACTCGTAACTTCGTAAGCATTTTCTCATAACTGATAACAGCACTAGCGCCGAACACGAAGTGAAGTTACGCAACACTTCTTTCGGAAGACGAACATGCATCATATTATTATGCTTAGATCAAACAATAAGTACCTATGCCAACCAATAATAATGATTTCTCGTTTTAGGTGACAGATATATCCGATTGTGGAATTGTAGCACATCCATTTTTAACCGAACCACTACCTCGTGGCTGTACTGATAATTTAATAAAATGTCTCTGTAAACTATACTTATTAACTAAAACAGCATTTAAACAACAATACTATATGTATACGTTGGCCGGAAGCTTATTGCAAATTTGCCTGTTAGCAGAGTAAGAAAATTTTCTTTGCTTTAAAAATGGTATAGTTTCATGAATAAACAAATAGTAGGTAAATAACAAAAAAGATTCTAGCTGAAAATACAATTTCACAGTCAATCAACAAGCAAGTAACTTACATTCTAAAAATAGCATCAGGTACCTATATAATAATAATTATTTTACATCCTTGAAAATTGAAATTCGTTAATGAGATGATGACAAAAACATTTATCGATATTCAAAATCCTAAACTGTACACAATCAGAATCATTAAAATCAAAAGCCTGTAGATACCATTTATGTGACAGTAGGTATATCAGATTAATTGTTTCACGGCGTTCCGCAGTAATTTTGATTCGTGATTAATGAGCATTTTTAAACGCTTTATATTAGTTTGGGTTGTTTTATCTGATTATAGCATATTTACGGTGAATCTTTGGCTGTCTAAGAACGTTCTCTTCACTACTTATACAGCGCATGATGGCAACAATACCGCTGCCAACTGCCGTATGGAAGCGGTAGATTTACTGTTCATTGGAGAATTTAAGAATGGCACGACTTGCCCGAAAAATATCAACAATAGACTGTATGGTTACTTCCTAATAATCGCAGTATTTATTATTCTTGGACTCGTGATAAACTATTACACTTTGGATATGTATGGACGAAGACCGTCCTTTGGTATTAAATTATTATTAAGATACTGCTATTAGCTGTTATAAGCGTACTTACATTTAGGTAGAATATGTACCTTATAGATTGAATGTAAGCATGCAGCGACGGATTTTCTTAAGTGTCTACATGAGACAAAATAATATTTAACAATCCCTGTTATAGGTGTTGCCCATTTGAGAAGCTTTGATGTCTTTCTCCCACGCGTTTTAGATATTCTGTAATTTTGCCAGTAATTCCACAATGATCGGTTGAATTTTTAGATTTTTTTTAACTTCCCGCTGTTCAAAAAATTTCAAAAAAGGGGAAATTATTGGTTTTGGTTCGACTTTCGAAAATCGAGTTTTCATCAGATCTCGGCGTTTTGGGGTCAATGCTATTTTGACTATTTTTGGATGAACGTCCGTATACGTGTGGGTGTGTGTAAAACAATTTTTATCGTACGATATCAACCGATTGAGATCAGGTTCGTCGCATTAGGAAGGCCTATTGAGAATTAGATCTGACTATATTTTAGAATTAATCAGTTCATTATAAGGATAGGTTTTAAGGATCAAAAATGTTTTTGAGCCCAAAAATACCGAAAAAAATCTGAGAACCGTTTCAAAATTGAAATTTAATCCTTTACTCTTCAAAAGATATTAAGAGGTGCTGCTAAAATTTTAATTAAATCGGTCTGACAGAACCGAATTTACACATTTCATGAAAACACTAGTTTGCGGATAATTAATTATTTGCTACCTAAATGGTGTATTTAATTTGGCACACGTGTTGAAACATTGTTTGGGATGTATTAACGGGTAATTTAGTCCACAAATATTCACATAATGAAACCACACTGCCTGTATTAGCAAATAGTCAAATACATTATAATGTCGGCAGGGTTTGACACTGCGAACCGAAGTTTTTTTTTCTTATGATTCAGAAATTCTTAACTATTTTTTATAATTTTTAATGTATTATAAACACAATAGTATCGATTTATCGTAAAGTATTTAAGTTAAAATAGGATTTCAATCGCTTCGCTTTTCGGCCAATAAACATAATCAAATGCTTCTCTTTTTTTAAGTTATTGGAGTCTTGCTGTGCTGTGTCAGTGGTTTCACTTTGAAATACGCCTTCCATTACCTAGTAAATCTTGGATTATGCTGTGCATTTATGCTTGGATATTCTATAGCTTTGTCTGCTTTGGATGTAATTTTGATTGAATCCTATCCGACTAGAATAAGGTATTCAGAGTGTCTGCACAGAGTTGAGTTGCAAGACGCATTGTCGGAAACTCTGGTTTGATAATGAATTAATTTAATTATATTGTAGATTATTATAGACGCTGCAGGTTTGACACAAGTTCACAACGACTTCAGATTGTGATCGCATCATTCTTCATGGAATTTTAAATCGACCCTGCTCAGTAAATAACTCATTTCGCAATGGTTTTTTTTTCACTACTTATATGTACCCGTATTGTACTACTGTTTTTAATATACCATGTTTTTTAAGTTAAACTTCTTTTGGCACGGTGGAGTAAAATTGAATCATGACATTGAAAATGTAACGAACGTGTCGCAATATACCTACATAATATTATACCATATACAATAAACAAAGTTGGCGGATAGGTAGAAAAGTTACCTCGTTAACTAAAGGTCTTAGATTCATATATTATAATGCAGTTTGACGATATTATGATGTTCTTGAATTTATATAAAAAATGTAAATATATGATCATAATCTACATATTTTCAAACCAGAATTTCTAACAATACGTTTTGCAATCCAGCAGTGTTGCGCAAGTATATTAACACCGACTATTTTGACGACGTAAAGGAGGTCTGAGGGGTTTACACTCAAAACAATGTCAAACCCGCCCCCCATGTAAACTAGTATGTTTAATACCCTTTATAATGGAAGCTTTTTATAATTGATTATGCATGAATTTATGAGCCTCTCCCCCCCCCCTTCAATCGTTACGCCGGCCAATGAATATTATACGTGCAATTATAATTATTGAAAAGCATTTTATTATACTTATATTAGGTAATTCTAGTGTAATTTATTAACAAAAGAACAGTAATTAAAATGAAAATGTAAGTAATTCAGTACCTATCTTCTATCTTAAAAACAAATTGAAGTTCTTTTTTATCTTCGTTTACGTTGTCGTCGTCATCGCCGTCCTCGTCCGTGCTTTATTGCTGTCTATTTATTATGATTAACATTAACAAAACTTGTGTAGCTTTTGCGAAATATTTACTAACGAAATACTAATTGTATTCTATCGATATATAATTTTTTTAAACTTAATTAATTAACTAATGACTAGGTAAATTGCAAGATAAAAATGGTAAAGAGCTTTTACAAGGAACGCGTTAAACTTTCTCCCTATAAAATTAACAATTTGACATGTATACACAATATTATGCAATAATAATAAAACGCTATCGTACGTCTACGAAACGCGACCTATGGCTATAATGAATACTTCTCGAAATTCGCAAAGATGTATTGTAATTTGTATATTATGTTACGGTAAATGTAAACTCTTGGGAAATGTACACATTTATCGTAAAATGTGCCGGAGAATGTGTACATTAAATGCAGATATTGCGGCAAATGTACACATTCTCCGGCACATTTTACGATAAATGTGTACATTTCCCAAGAGTTTACATTTACTGTAACATATATACATTATATAAATGATATTAGAATAATTATTTCGTTCTGATTTAAGTTTCAACTCTGGAAAATTAATAATTTATTATTTTCAATAGAGGAACCGCAAACGGCTTAGTAAGATTACCCGGGCAAATAGGATTCGCTATTATGGAACAGTACATATCTTCTGATTGTGCAAATTTGTGTCAAATTTTTGGCGGTTTACTGGCTGGTAAATATGAAATAATCGCTTCTTTTATGAATCGGTTAAGTACACACGATTATACAACGTAATATATTTTTTTTTATTTTTAGTATCCGCTGGCCTTGTCATATTTTTCCCAGAAACGAAAAGGCAACCTATGATTGAATAAGTAAAAAACAAAATACATGTTATAACATTTGTAATAGTGAATAATATAAGTGTAGACTTTTATGGACGAATTTTACCAAGCAAGATGTAAAAAAAATTAATTGAAAGCATCCCGTAATAAATCGTTTTTTCCAGGTTATTATTCATTTTTTTTTTGTGAATAAATGAAACAAAATTTTTGTTATTGAGAATCAAAATAGGCACTTACACCAATAAATCATAATATTATGTTTAAAATTAATTTTGGAACTGTATACGCGGATTTTTATCGTTACATAATGATTTTTTTTTGTTCAAAATAAATAATAATAATTATAATAAAAAAACAATGCATTAGTCCAGTTTCTCTCATAGTATGTGTTCAGTGTGTACTTTTACAGTATGTATTCAATACATGTGTAAACATTTTGTATACACACACAAAATATATAATATATAAGAAATATAAATGTTACATTTTTCTTTATAAATGGGAAACCTACTATTTGAACTGACTTTGGGTTAATCAAGGCCCTGCCCCCCTACGTTGCTCTATAGTCTAGAGTAGCTACGCCACTGTGTAAAATAATACCAAAATATAAAATAACTCGTCCTTTATGGCATCATTCTTATTTAATATTAACATTTTAAGATTTGAATTTTGGTTTAGAAATAATGTAATTTAAACATAAATAATCCCGAATTGCAGCACTTTTATGACGTCAATTGGCACCACGATGCATAATAATGCATTATTTATAAAACATGAGTAGCTATATATTTTCCTTTCTTCTGCAACTTTATATGAAACAATTCCAGTAAAATTGCTGCTGTAATGAAATGATTCCTGACAAATTCCTCGCTTTTTTTTGAGGATAGAGTAATTTTTGACAGTTTTATCCAAATGGCAAATTGTCACCGGTAATTTGTTTTCGGAATTAATTAATATTTTCATAAGCAGGATTAATTTTTCCTTATTTATATAATATATGCATGCAAATGAAGTCAGTTTAATAAGCGTGTACACGTGTGTTCTCAATGTAGTAAGTATTCTAAAAATAGAAGCTTTTTATAAAATACATAAATCTGTGCCTCGGTTTTACGCACTGTAAATAATAAGATTTGACGATTAGATGATAATATTGTCTCAATACGTTTTTAAAAACCTTTTTTAAACTCACTTTTTTAGCACAATTATAATATAATAGTGCTGTTCTGGTTAAACGCACGATTATTTTGTTATCGTTATTTTTTTAAAGTTTTGCTTGCATATAGGTACCTATAATACAAGTCAATTACTATTGAATTTGGTGTTGTTTAATTTTTCAAAGATACATATTTTAAAAAGGCATCCGCTACGAACAGATTTTTGGAAATTCATCTCCTAAAAGAGTGTAACGGGGGTTCAAAATTTGCATGGAGAACCAACGCACAGTTCAAATAACTGGACGAATTGGGCTGAAAATTTAACCTCTCCAAGGGTGTAACGGGTAGTTCATCATTTGCATGGAGAAATCATATAAGACAGATGTATCAATTCGAAAATGTGCATCAGGATTGTTCCTGTCTACAAATAAATAAACACGCGGTTCATGCTTTTTCAAAAACATCCTCTTCAGAGGGTGAAAAGAGGTAAATAGTCTAAAAATCCACATGGGTGTCATTTTCAAGGTTTGTCAGGACGTTGATCACGTGAATGTCATCAATTTTGGGTCTACGTCGAGAAAGGTGTAACTAGGTATGCCAAATAATGGTAATGCATCCGTGTTTCGTCTCAATCGGGTACGAAGCCGCGGGTTACGGCTAGTCTTAAATATGTATGCTCAGGCAATCTGTACAATAAACGCCTTGTTATGTTCTGAACATGCAAACAAAATGAGTTGAAAACATTATTGTTTATTTTGACCTACATATCTATTTTACGTATAGCTTTGAATTTTTAATACTATAACAGTTCTCTCCGTTTAGTTTAATGTATTTTTGAATACTTTTTTAGTTATTTTTAGCCCAATGTTTTAACTAGTATTTTATAGTCAGCCAGTGTTTTGATTAAATGGTGTCAGTAACCCAATAGTTTCATCTGATGATGATCACAATTTTCTTCACAGTTATTATGTAACTATAAAAATAAGTATTAACAAATAATGCCCAAAATCTAAATAAGATATTCAACAAAAAAAAATGTGTTTAAGTTTTAATAATATTACACAAGAATACTCACGAAGGAAGGTGTCAAGCAAAATACTAATTCACAAACCTATTTTACAAATATAATATTTCAAGAAGTAGGTATTTCTAAATTCAATTTTTAGTTAGGTATTTGTATTATTTTTTTATTATTATGATCCCGCGGGGTTAGTTACAACCTTTACCCCTCCCATCTACGCCCTTGATACTAAGTAGATAAATTATTAATGCCTAAGAGTGTTCTTGGATTCGAATGTTTCTTTTGAATATGATAACGCATTTACAAGGTGGACACTTTCTCTTAATAAATATGGCTAGTTCTGGCTATTCGGCAGGTAAATACAGTAGTATTTCGCTGATTTTTTTTCAATTATCCACACACACACACACACACACGTAAATCGCACATGTGAGCTAGTAGAGAAATCTGAGTCAGTTTTGTATACGTTGCTCTGCGATGTGAAATCTTCTGGCCTGTTGCCAGAAGAACGCCAACTAAGCATTTACAATGCACTACGTTCACAGGCGTAGACTACAAGGAACAGAAAGGAAAATCGAATGTTTTCCACTAACTGTGGGATACGAAATCCAAAGACCGGTAAAGTTCGTCATACCGTGTTTTCAAAAATAGTTGACAAAGCCAAAAGTCAGTGGCGTAACTATACCATTTGAGGCCCGTGGCAAATTTTACTAAATGTTGCAATAATAAATGTTAGTATCCTCTTTTACTTACGGCCGTCTCGGGCATTTTGCCCGTCCTGCCACCCTATTGCTACGCCACTTTCAAAAGCGCACGCCCCGCTAAGTTTTCCGTTGTACGATTAAAATTAAAAATATAAAAGAAATGTTAACAAAATTAAAAACGTACAAAAAAAAAGAAAGAAAGAAAATTTATAAATACATAAATATCAAGTGCAATATGGATCAATAGAGAATATAGAGATGTAAAAACAAAAAAAAAAGACGCTGGCCATTCTCTACGGAGCTCAATTGCTGTTTAGCTATTTTTATTTTATGGTTTAGCACTATAGCACTTAGATGCCCTACTTAGCCTACAATATACTATACAGTAATATTTCTTTATGTTATTAACTGTCAAAAATAATGAATAAAAATTTTTTATAAAAATTAAACACTGAACGCATTTCATTGAATTTAAATAGGGTTCCATTCCGATAGTAAACAAATAAAAAATCAGCCTAGAAGATTCGTCAAGCCGTGCGACCTGTATCGCTCGGACGCACATACAGACCGACTGACAACTGCTGTTTGCACTTTTCAGTCAAATTTTCAGAACTTATTGTGAATTCGAATTAACCTAACAATAGTTCCATTTTATACAACATATTCTCTCTATTTCAAAAAACAACAATGTGAATGGATTTCGTGCGAAATTAACGTAGCTGGTTTTGTTAGAATACAAGTAGTTATATCTTCTTGTTTGAACGAAACTCACCTCTGGCGCGCAAACCGATAGTAATAGAACACACAACCGGCACCGCTACCGCTGTGTGCATTTATATTTCGGACATTGTTTTGGTTTGTTAAGCCTCGCAACTGCACTATGATCAAAAGGATATTTTGTCGGTATGAACAATTAATATCGCATTTATCTCTTGAAGGATACGGTCGATTCTGGGTAAGAAATTTCCCGGCAGTTTGTATGGAATGATTTTAGAAAACGATGAGAAAATCTTGCAATAAAGTCGTTAGCAACATGCGTAGGTAGTCACTGGTCTTTCAGTCATGTTTGTTGAAAAGCACATGAATATTTTATTTCCTTAATACTCACGACAGCGGAGATTAAAAAAAAACAAAAACAAAACACGAACAAAAAATATATAGAGACATTTTTAAATTAGGTGGACTATAATATTGTCAATGCAAATTGCACATTAACAAGAAGATTGTTTATAAAGTGTAAAAGCAGTGTTTCGGGATGATACGCGTTATTATTTTGTTTCTCATAGGATGGCTGTGATCAAGTTTCTGCTAGAAAAAACTATTTTTATTTTACGTACAAGAGATACGACTTTAAAAATAAAAATAGCAGGTAATCATTAGCAGTAAACATGGATTTGTAACATAAAAATTGTTATCAGTTTGTAATATAAAATCACGACTCAATATTCAGTGTAATTGAACAAATATAAGACACCACAATTGAAATAAAAATTAAAGTAGCGTTGATAGTTAACAATTGATTATTAATTATATTTTTTGTATACGCAGTGTTCAATCCATCGTTTTTACAATATTATATTACTCGAGTGAATTGCGTTATAACAATTTAATGTATAATAAAACGTAATATATTTTAAGTTGCAATTAATTAGTATTTTAAGAAATTATTTTTTGACAAATTATATTACTTATACCTACTGTGTACAGAAAATATTATGTGCTCATTGTATTAGTGTTTTTTTGGGTACGCCAGTGTTTCACGACGTCGCGGTCGCCGGGACGCAGGCGAGACGCAACGTGGGTCTGTTGTAGACTAACGGCATTTCAAAACCGACGTTCGGCGTCTACTCTGTCGTTTGTGTGTCCACACGATGTGTTCAGCAGTCAATATTTAACTTAAATCAGTGCGTGACTTGATGACGTCCTCGACATGCATTTACTCATTATTTTTTCTTCGCATTCCCCAAAACTCTCAATGGAAGATGTCAACTCTTATTGTTATTGTATTTAGTTGTGCTATTTTTCTCGCAATGTCAGTATTTTTTTCCTTCCATTAAACTCGTCATCACTTTTAGAAACTTTACTATAACATTTATGTTAATAAATACTATGCGTAATTAAAATTAATAAGGTGATCTTTTGTATGTTTTTGAAATCAATTAATTGTGAAAAAGTGCATTTAAACATATTTTTAGTGATAACGTCATGTTGATGCCGCCGTTGTGTGTTTATTGTGCGTTAAAATTTATTTCTTTTTCGTAAAAATTTTTCACTTCACTTTTTATGTGAGTCTAGTGTCTTTAAAATTATAAATAATTATGTTAAAATGTAACTACATAATAAT
Organism: Xanthostigma xanthostigma; assembly: GCA_963575645.1. NCBI lineage: Eukaryota > Metazoa > Arthropoda > Insecta > Raphidioptera > Raphidiidae > Xanthostigma > Xanthostigma xanthostigma. The sequence continues at coordinate 54,643,910 of OY754466.1, read as the reverse complement.
ATTTCAAAAACAACTTTAATAAAACAACGTTTAAATGTGATTAGTCCACAAATTTACCAATATGGATAAAGGTTCACCTTTATCCATTCCAGAACGTGCTTCGTCCAAAAAGTCAAGCAAACATGAATTACAGAGAATGTTCAGTGTGCGACTACCAACTCCGCCACCGGACCCGACAGCATCCGAAACAAAAACTAGCGAAACGTCATCTAACGCTTTCGAAGAGACGTCGTGTCAACAAAGCGTGCCGAACGTTGTCAAACACGACTTGGAGCAAGAGGCTGTGGACAAGGAAAGTGAATTTTTGGAATATTTACTCTCGCTGCAAAGTCCGTACGTGGGAAACAATAATTCTGAGAGTAAATTTCAAAACAGCACAGCGACGAGTGAGACGGGAAAGCAGCCCTTACTGACGAGAAGCACCTCGATATTTGCACAAACTATGGCAGCGGACGATGCTTTCGATCATCTTGATAAGCTTTACAAATTAATGGAACAGCTACTGAACCTTCGTGAACAGAATTCGAAATTGCAAAAACGTGTACGTGATTTAGAGCATTACAAAAATTTACAAGATATGCATTTACAAGTCGAAAAAGAATTCCTCGCACACGGTCATGAAAATCTATTAATTCAGGACTTGGAAGCTGACCCCGGTTTTACTGAAAGCCTTTTGGACACGATGCTAGCTGCTGGAAGAAATGCGTCAAATAAACGAAGTTCCAAATTAAAATCGTCCGGTGGACAGTCTAGATTCAGAAACTCACTTTTAAGAAAACCCCGCGACCGCAGCTGTTCAATGGCTGTTGATGATCTGTCACATCAATATCGTTTGGAAGATGGCTGCAGTTCGCGTTTAAAATTAATTTCAAACTCCCAACAACTGAGACGAGCGTCCGGTGTTGAAACTGGAAAATCGTCCAAAGTTTCTAAATGGACGAAAGTGAAATCTGCATTTAAATGGGAAAAAGCGTCATCTGGCGTGACATGGTCACTTCCTGGAGCTAAATCGCACGATAGCGGTTTAGGTGGCATGCTGCCGATAAATAGCGAGGTGGCAAGATATTTGAAAGTTCCAACTTGCACTGTAACATGCGGCAACAGCCCCAACGATTCGGCACTGAGTGGCCAATCTTCACCGAGACTGATAACTGAACATTCTGCAGATTTGTCAGTTCCTGCCACTCCTGTTTCGTTATCTTCGGCTTCGTCCATAGACGATATCCGCAATGATGTATCAGGTAGACATTGTTTCAGTAAACAGCATTTCAGAATGTTTGGTCATTCTGTATCATACACATATTATTATAATATTCATATAAATGCAAATGATTGATATAGGTATATATACAGGGTGAGTTTTAAGTTGATGCTTTTTTTTTACAGAGTGTAAAAATCAAATAGACGAGCAAATATTTCAAATAGTTTTTTTATCAAAACTCAAAAATAAGAGAGAAACAGCCTTTCGAAGTTTAAATAAATTTTATTAAATTTTCTTTAATTTTGAGGTCGGTCCTGGGGTTATATTATGTCACTATGGAAATAAGTTGTTATTATCAAGTATGTGTATTGTTCTGTTTTTGAGAGAATTGTGTGTGTCTCAATTATTTTTGAGAATACTTGATAATAACAACTTATTTCCATAGTGACATAATATAACCCCAGGACCGACCTCAAAATTAAAGAAAATTTAATAAAATTTATTTAAACTTCGAAAGGCTGTTTCTCTCTTATTTTTGAGTTTTGATAAAAAAACTATTTGAAATATTTGCTCGTCTATTTGATTTTTACACGCTGTAAAAAAAAGCATCAACTTAAAACTCACTCTGTATTATATGTGTTAGACTTATTTTTGTATGAATTTCTTAATTCTGTTTTCTCCTACGTCATGGTGCAAAATACTCTGCAATCTTCAAAATGAAATAAAAATTATAAAAAGTTAGTACAGAAACCACCGAAATCTAATTTTTTTCAAGTAATTTGTCTTTTTCTTATAAATATGAATTTTCTAGTAGAATAAAATTTTCATAAATACGAACGATTTATTTTTTGTGTATTATTCCCTTTATGCCATTTCGAACTTAGACTTTGGCACAAATAATATATATTTTGTTGAGTGCTTTTGCTAGTTTTGTCAAACCGCCAAATTTTCTTGATTTTTACTAGTACCTGCCTATTTCCAAAGCTTATCTACTATATTTTATGATTTGATGTAGGTACATAAGGTTTAATAAATGATTTTCGTTAACACGTTATTTGCTACTTAATTATTAATATGATTGTAATGCTTTTTTAGTGGAAATGTTCACGATACTTATTTCGACTAAAAAATATTGCAATCATATTATTATTATACATACATACAAAAAAAAGTACTGTATAATATAAACTCACTGCTACAGGAACTGCCTGATCGCGTAATTTAATATCTATTTTTAACATCTATTGGCCAGTAGGTTCACATGTTAATAATTATATTGTCATGAAAACATCCTTTATTTTGCACTTTTCAAACTAAACTAAATAGCTGAGAGCCATCTCGCAATCATGCTCTTTCTTACAAAAAATCATCAAAATCGGACCACACGTTAATGAGCTATAATGCCACAGCCAGACATACACACGTAGGTATATTAAAAAACTGTGTCAAATGAATAAGACCCCGTTTTGTGTCAGGGGTTAAAAATTATGTTTCTTTATATAGAACAAACAGATTATTGAAATTTTGATCTTGAAAAACAGAATTGTCCTTTTTGTCTGGTTACCTACCTATAATAAAATATAAAGAAAAAAATTAGAAGCTCAAGAATTCAATATTTTTTGTACGTTTTTGCCAAAAGAAAAAAAAACATAATGGGGATAAATCCAGATAACAGTGAAACTCTATTTAAAATCCAAAAAGTGCGCCGATAGATCCTATTTCTTTAAATTATTGCATTATGTGTCAACTATCGTTAACTAAGTATTAAGCAAGTAGGAAACTTACCGATCATTTTTTTTTTAATTAATGAACTAATTTCTTATAAAGATCGATTTTAATGCCAAACTGACTTAAAAAGATCAAAGATTTTTTTCAATCAAATATATATTAAAGCAATTAATAAGACCAATAATAATTATTGATTGAGAAAATCTTATCACAAGAATGCCGAATGCGTAAAGTAGTAATAAATTAAAATGTAGTTTAAAGGAAAGATCACATCTGGCCGTGCGCCAGTGACGCTATATATAGCGACCGGTAGCCATAAGAAAACATCGCATCAGGGCTGCCAAATGTATCATATATTCATAATTGTTAGCAAGAATTATTTCTTGTGGATTAACAGTAAGTAGGTATTGCTTTGTTTATTAATTTTCTCAGGGACTAATTCCGTCTAAAAAAATGTAAAAGATATTATATTATGCTTAGATTAATATACATAGTCAATGTCCACCATGATCGACATCTGTGTTAGTGGATGTCATTTTTTGACAATTACAGACAACCGATTTAAACCCTTAACCCATAGAGATTTAAGTAACTAGAGTTGCCATAAGTGAAAGTGTCTGCTGTTCAGAGAGAGAACGCTGCAAACGTTCAGTATCATTATTAATATGTTTACTCAAATCAGCATTGTTTTGTATATCATTAGTTACCATAGAGATAAGGAACTTTTAAGGAGTATAAAGTTAGACAGGCAACTTAATTGGTACTCTTTTAGATAATAATAAATAAAATATTAGCAAAAACACGTTTTAAAGACATATTTTTTTGAAATGTAGGTACTAAAAAGGAAAAAATACTTTTTAATAATTTAGGTTTATAATTATGAAAGCGTGGTTTTTAAACTCTGTTATTAGTCACAACCCACGTTTTTATATAATTAAACCTAAATTATTAAAAATTATTTTTTCAAAAAAAAATTTTTGAACTACAACTACATTTTTTGTAAACTTTATAAAGTTAAATTTTAACCTAAATTTGTACCATTCCCCACTTATGAAGCTGTAATTGTAAAATGCACAGCTGTAAAATACGTTAGTTTCAATGGCCTGTACTTTACGTATAAGATAGTAACTTAGATTATTCTGTACGAAAGTACAATATGTTCACCAATCCAGCAACCCTGGTACCTCATCTCATTATGAACATTGACAGTGGTTTGCAGTTTGTTCTGGTCAACTTTGTAAGTTTGGTTTGACTCAAGAAAACGCAAAACTACGTACAGCTGTGTATACATATTATTCAGCTACTACATAAATAGGTATACATTTTAAGTCAATGGTCAATGACTTATTGCTGTTAGTACTTTCAAAATTAATATTAGGACCAGCGTTGCCAGACGTCCCGATTTTGGTGGACGTCCCGATTTTTAAATCAAAATTAAGTTAAGTTGCAATTTGTAACACTCACTCCACAGACTATTGTTTGAAATGCCATATTTTTCTAATGAATAAAACTTTTTTGATTTTGATTTCTGTTTTTTTTTTTTTATTCTGAAGACGAATAAGACTCAACTATTTAACGATAGGGTAAATCTGATTTTTAATATTATATTTTTATTAAAATACATTTTCTATGACTATTTTTGCTATCTATTGTCACGTAAACGTAATTTTAATTCAAATAAAAAGATCAATATTTGAAAACTCCTGATTATATACGTTTTTTTACTATGTCCCGCTGTCGACGAAAGAGTCCCGCTGTTTTCACTCAAAGAGTTCCAAAATCCCGACTTGGCAAAAAAAAACTGGCAACGCTGATTAGGACCCTTTAAAAGTTTTATAAATAAGTATCTATAGAAATTAGAGTTTACTTAAACTGTAATAGAAAATAGACCGGTTGTCGCGAGTTGTCAAAATAATTTTACATTTTTGTAGCACCAATGCTGGGTTTCTAGTACGACTTTTACTTTAGATGTGAAACATCTAATGGCGCGTTTAGATGGGAGTAAGAACGTATAAATGCCGTGACGTGCGACTCTATATAATGCCAAGCGTTTAAACTATAATTTTGTTAGATGACAGCGCGTAACGTTTTCTGTGTGTATGCGTTGTATTATAACATGGCTTTTCTTGATGGCGACATCTAACTGATACTTATTAGTTATACAAGAATAGTCACATACGTGGCACTGCTAGTGTATAATATTGTGTCAGTTACTAAATATAGACACACATTATTAAAATTAGATTTCCGAAAGCACATTTTAAGGTCAAGCCAGTTTGTTTTCATTCATTTTTATTGACTGTGATTTGATTTCAGATTTTAACACTGACACTGGTTTCCTTCTAGCTTTAGAAAACAGTAAAGTTCCGATTTTTTGACATTATTTGACGGTAGAAGTCTGAAATTTTGTGATTAGTACTACTCATAAATCATTATACAACTGATTGTACCTCATTGTTAGAAAATTACCTACAACTATTTTTAACCGACTTAAAAAAATTACTGTATGATCGTACTTAAATATTTTAGAAACTATTCAAATCGAGACACTTACATTTTTTAGCTAATTTACAAATATGTAAAAAAGTCAAGCCTAGAAAAGTTTAGGTAGGTACATATTTTGGATGTTTACTTTTGGCATACCTACTGTTGTCTGCATTAAGTATACTGAATTAAAAAAAAATAAATAAAAACCTAAAACAAATGAGTATTGGGGACTATTGACTATTGAGTGGCTGTTATGAAAAAATATAAGCAGACAAATGAGTAGTATATAAATCAAAATAAATTTTATCTTCATTACTAGTAATAATATGAGCCGAGGCGCATGTAAATATCGTGGCAGGTATCCGTGGACGCTGAGTTTGGGGCAATTAGATTCATTATCAACTGACATGACTTGTGCAGCTACCTATAAAACCTTTTAGGTTTGTCTAGATGCAAAAGACTCGATTAGGCGTGTGGGTCTAATTTGGCATAATAAATTTGAGGCCGAGCCTGCACGGAATAGTACCTAATTATGTCGTGACACTATAACCGATTTTTTTATTGTACCATCCTTTGCCAATTTTTATTCTCGTTCGCGTGGCTTGAAATATTTGTATATTTACCAATATTTAAGATCTACAATAATAACATAATAATTTATAAGATACGAGTATGTTTATACAAGCAAAAATGATAAATTTTTAATTAATCAATTTTTTAATTTCTGTTTATTCTCAAAACTGTTCAAATTAAGATTAAAATTATTTCTCGATTCAAATAAATACAATTCTGTATATACATGAGATATTAATACAAATTTCCTACCCAAAGTTTTCAGGGCTGTAATTTTTTTCGATGTGCATATAAGGGCTATAAAATGTCTAAATCTGACAAATTTTCGATTTCATTTTTTTACTATTGCCGGGCTTCTTTAGGTACTGCTATGTCGGTTTTGAAACTTCGTCGTAATCCCAGCGTAGTTGAATAGGAAATACCTTGTAATAACTGTATGACTATTAAGTTTATTTTGAAAATACTACATTAATTTTCCGTCTAGGTATCATACAACGAACACCCAGATAGAAGCTAGAATAGATTACTGAATTAATAATATGTTTCTTGCATAGCTGAGTAATCAGTGTTTTACTGATACTCATTCTTTAATTTCAATTGCTCATAATCGATAGGTATTAAAGTCCTACAAGAACTGATTTTTTAAAAAATACAATATTTTATTTAATTTCAGGTGCACAATCCCGAGGCTGTGCGGATAAACTTAGGCAGCGGTTATCAACTTGTTCCGATGGAGAAGACATTCATGATTCAAGAAGAAGTAAATCTTTTGACGAGGACATCGTTGGGGGAACAAATTATTCTCCAGCGTCGTCCAACATTTATAAAGTAATTTTAAAATTTTATTTAAAATGTTTTGCATATGCTTGGCAATGAGAAGTTATAGAAAATTCAAAATCATATTTGAATATACGAGTACACACGGTTTAAAGTATCATATTTTCACGCTGCTTTAGTTATTTTATATCTTTTTTATGAATGCGCCGATTTTCCCCAAAAACCAAGAGCTCTTCTTATTTACAATTTGAATCAAAGTTTGGTTTGGATCCGCTTGGCCGTCTGACCTGTATCGTGTTCACAGACAAACAGACGAATAGACATTAACAAAAAATATGTTTTATGAGCTCGGGTAACCTCAAAACGAAAAAAATGTTGTAAAATTTTGAAATGTGAATTTTGATCTCAAAACAGTGTTTCCTCGAGACCTAGTAATAATATTATAAGTTTATTTTTCAGGACGATGAACACTCATACGACTCAAGTAAACAGATAAATAAGGGACACCGAACGCCGTGGGGTAAAGTAAAAGATATAATCCAAACAAGAAAAGACAGCCTGAAGAAATCCCGCCATCGAACCAGTATTAAGTTAGAATGTAATCAGGATGCAATGAAAATATGCGAAAATTATGAAGTAGATGAAGACGCTGATTACAAGCGAAGTGCAAGTTCGGCGGACGTTTGTTCCATTACTGACGAACTGCAGGGAGGAGATTTTGCCGATGTTTTTGAGAACTCCCAGTCTATTGCTAAGTAAAGAAAAAAATAATTTTATGATTTTCTTTAGAGAAAGTCGCAATAATATGTGTAATAATTTCATTAGGTACCTATACAGTAGTATCCAAGGGGTCTGCACTATCCTCGGAAACAATTAGGCGTTGGATAATAATAAGGACGGTGGAAGAATAAAGAAATAAGATGAAAATTTTGAAAAACCGTTTGCGCATCTTTCATATTTTGTTGTGTACATTTTTTTATGTTTTTTCAGTCGACAATCGAGTACTTTTACTACTCGATCGGCAGTGGCGTAAAACTAGGGGGGCAGGACGGGCAAAATGCCACGGGCCCCCGGCCCGAGAGGCCGTTAGGATCGATGAATTTGCCACGGAGCTCAGGTGGTATAGTTACGCCACTGTCGATCGACATTTAGTTTTTCGATTCTCGCATTGCTGGATAATGAATTAAGCGACATAGTCAGTTGACACACAGAGAGAAAGAGAGAGAGAGCGAGAGAAAGAGAGAGAGAGAGAGAAACAAACGTTTCAGTTCAGTTGGCATTATAAGTAGTAAAACTAAAGAAATGAATTTATGTGAATAATAATAAAATTTGAAATAAAAAAATAATGAAAAATCATGGCATTGCTGTAAAATAAAATATCGTAGATCATTCAGCACAGACAATTTTCTATATGAAAACAAATTTCTTTCGATGTGTTTATGAGAAAATTTATTTTTACAAAAATGTTTATTGCTGCATGTCATGTTTTGGTCTGTATTTTTTTCGAGTTATCGACACTTTTTTCATAAACATAAAATAATTTAGTGCAAATAAATTACATAGCGGCATTTAAAATGTGAATCTTAGTGAGCTGATGCTTATAATATCTGCAAGTATAAATATTTTCATTTTGCAATCACTTGACGAACTGTGCATAAACGAATAGTCATACCTACTTGATGGATTCTATTATTATGAATTGATTGCACCTGAAAATTAGAACAAAAAAATTGATTGTCTGTAAAGTCGGTTTACGGACGACAGTTTTACGTGATAACGTATTCCGTAATATATAACCTAAATTTTAGTAGCTGTCAAACTTGGGCCGAAGCATACTGCGCTCTCGCTTGCACGCACAGGGTCAGGCGGAACGTTTGGAACGTTACACTTTTTCGTGCGTGCAGCTGGTGTTTCATCAATTTATAAGACGTTATCACGTCAAAAACGCGGATTATATGTATATGAGCAAGTTATTTAAGGATTTCGATACGACAAAGATTTATCAAAAATTTAACTTGCTAGGCCCGTTTCAGCAAACCGTATCGCGCTGCTGATCAAAAAAGGATAGAGTTTCGTTACAATAAATTCACTCGCACCCATAAGAAAACATTTCCATAATGTCCCTCTAGAGTGTAAACCAAAAAATCGGTAATATTTCACTTGTGTCTTGCCCAGAATACAATTAAAATCTGTCGATAATGAGGTCAGCGTATAAACTATAAAGGCAGAAACACACTTAGATGACGCGATCGTCGCGTCAGCTAAATATACTCAAGGTCTATAATACATTCTTGCGAGGAAATTTCTGAGAGATCTTCGTGGTGTTGCGCGAATTTGGCACTGCGTCGCGTCAAATCAATGTGTTTTTGTATTAATTGAATCCTAATGTCTTTTATAGAAAATATTCATCCAGTTTTATTATGAGTTTTTTAAACAAAATATAATGGAAATAGGTTAAGACGGGCACCAAGCTACTTTTTGAAATCGTTTTTATATACCTATACATATTACCCTGTTCTTATCAGTCTTGGAGAAAAATAGAGGAAAGACGTATAAGCAAAGTAGATTTTGCAGAAATTTATTGAGGATGGTTCCTTTATTTACATATTAAAATTCCGTTCTTCATCCCCTGCTCAATTGCTTATGAGGGTGAAACCACCCTCTAAATTGCATTTTTGCAAAAATACAGAGAACCGTCAATTTTACGACAAAAAAGATCATTGCCAAGCTGAAAGCTAATAAAATTTCGAATAGAATGACTTTTAAAAAAATTTATTATATTTTATTTAGATGTTAATCTATTAAAAAGCCACACCTGTTGCTATATAATATTATATTGAATATTTTTTTATTCTCTTTGAGAGCTATAGGTTGTTGAATCTTCAATTCTTTTTCTAGAAAGTTTGTTTGCCAACTCATTCTTATGATCGTTAAAATCCCTGAAGAAAATCCGTCGGTAGCTCATAGCTAAAAATTATTAATTGTTGTCAGAATGTTTTCACTAAGATTGTTATTATTTTATGTAATATAGATCTCAGTCTACCGCCACTGCAGCATCTCAAATAACAACAACCTCCACAAACAGTGATAAACGGCATGCTAGCAAAAAACCGGCACCGTTACTAACTTTAACAACCCAACATTCGTTCAACATTAACGATCGACAGGAATTGTCTCCAGATGTGTCCAAGTACAAGGAAGAGCTTGGAAACACAAAAGATGATGAAAAAGCACATAAAAAGGTGAGTTCTTTTAATAACTGCACATGCGATACATTCACGGATCCTGCAGGTACAGGATATGCTGCTTTACAATGTGGCTAACCAGGGGCGCGGATGCATCAAGGGAAAATTTAATATTTCGATTTTTCCTCTTTACAGTATACTCTCAATAGATTATACTTTCGAAATATGAAAAATAAAAACTATTTTTTGGAAATTATAAAGGGTTTGCTCCCCTTAATTACTATGTTTAGTTATCTCGGCAGGATTCCAGCGATACAGAAACATCGCCTATCCAGAGGCGGAATTCAAAGTGGACGCGCGTCAAGAAAGTGTTCTTGACATCGCCCACGGCCAGCCGATCGGACACAGACAGCCGACAGGCCTCCGTGTCTCTGCCATCGAGTCCCGTTAGATTTTCAAGCTTTTTCGCAGACAATGGTAAGTTTTTAAGTATATTATAGGATCCTGTAGATACGGTACTCTCGTGTCCTGCGGCTATATAATTCATGGTTTTTCTAATGTCATATTTATTTTCCTTGGCTACGTGAAAAAATTGAAAAAAAAAAAAATAAAATACTCATCCTGTTGATTAGGTATATCATGAAATAGTCTGTAGTATTTAATCATAGGTATTTATTTCAAAACTTTTTTTATAATTTAAGCCGCAAGTGTTGATTTCTACCACTTTTAGTCCAGAGTTTCAAATTCTATAGTATTTGATAATATCAGTGACACTATACAATTTAAACAGCTTGAATTTCTGGAAATAAATTGGTAAAAAATTCTATAGAAAAATAATAAAGTATCGAGTTATGGTTATGTATTCATAATTATATATTTTGTTAATAAATTAGTTTAATTTAGAATAAATTCTTTCAAAATGTAATCGGCTGTTGTTTAGTGCCTACCTACTTTAAAATAAAATTACGCCAACAGATTTTATAAAATAAAATACAAAAATGTTTATAATACATACTACCCTACGTGCTAAAATCTAAAATAACGCAGTGCATTCGTATACTTATGTAATATGATAATACTGAACCTTTTACAAAAACATTGAATTTTTAGAAAAATCATTCACAATTTGTTATAGAAAAGTGACTTTATTTTAAACACAAATAAAACATATCAGGCATTTACACTAAAAAATATTAGAAAATATCAGAATAGGTATAAAATATATGTCTAAAGTAAATTATTTATTATTGCTTGATCCGCTTAAACATTCTTGGATATTTCCGAGAGAATTGCCTACTCCGTCTCTCAGAATATTTCCCGTCTCAACGATACAGGAAAATCCAGTGGAAACTCCATCACCCATTTCTTTTCCAATGGAAGAAAATATTTCAGTTGTATTTTCAACATTGAACTTGACTACTTCAGCGAACGAAGGAATTGTTTTAGTGAAACAGTCTGCCGGTTTTCCAAGACACTGCATAATGGTTTCGATTATTTTCGGAACAAAATCAAATGAATTTTTGAATAGGTTTTGGTAAGCCTCAACGAGATTTGTGGCAATTGAACTGGCATTTTTAACACACGTGCCGAAATGAGTTTGAACATTTGAAATGATTTTCTTTATTCCGTCGATTTCAGTTATAATGCAGGAGTCTGCCGATGATAGAATTGACTTTATTTGAGCAATCACTTTACGGATGAAATCAAGTAAATTCGAGATCGCCGTCTTCACATTCGTTGTAATTGTACTGACGATATTGTCCGCGCTTGTCTGAGCTTTTCCAACAGACTTGTTTAAGGCTTGATCGGCGTTGTCGATAAATCCTTCGATCCCCCGGATAACACCGCTGAATAAGTTATTGTTGTCACTGCTGCTGCTTAGGGCTCTTGAAAATCTCGAAATGTCTTGGTGTTGAGGTAATCCATTACAAAACTGGAAAAATACAGTTCGAATAAATGTAATTCTTTGCAATATTATAAACTTATATTTATTTCAAGAATAGCAAGTATAGAAAGAGAAAGTGACAACAAAATAGGTACATATTATATAATACATAGTAAGCTGTATTGAGTGAAATTTATTTTTCAGAGTACCTATATAACTATATGATTAATCCAAACTTAATTTTCGATTTATATTTCCAATTGCGGTTATTCTGTAAATATTAAACTAAAAATTAAATCGATACCTGATCTGCGAATTATGATTCGTTTCTCAAACCCATAATTTATTTAAAATAAAAAACTGACTATATGTTATGATTAGATAGACATCGTAAATTATGATGAGAGAATGTTACAATGGACTAACGATTACAATAATTTAACTATTAAGTTAAAGTGTTGGATGGTTTAAAAATGTAAGTATTTAAAAAAAATAATATGTAATATGTGATAACAGAAAACCGCATCAAAATCGGTTCAGCCACTGAAGAATTACGATACAATAGACTGCAGACATATGCGTTAAATTCAAAAATGAAATTTAATTATATAAAGTGTTAAAATATGTAAAAGTTTAAAAATATCTAGAAAAAAAATATAGTTTAAAAAAAACTAAAAAACACGCTTTATATCGGACTAAAAAGTAAAAAATAATTGTTTTAAAATAAGCTTAAAAAGCGTTGGGCGCTCGATGTACGAAAATGTGGAACAAAGCGCCCCACGCTTTTTAAGCTTATTTTAAAACAATTATTTTTTACTTTTTAGTCCGATATAAAGCGTGTTTTTTAGTTTTTTTTAAACTATATTTTATTTTTCACTTTTTAGTTTGAGGATCTATAAAAGAATTTATTAATCCTGGGGGTCCTAATAAGGATAATGGGAAACTGTTATCAAATTATTGCATTGTCATCGGTCCTTGATACGTATGCAAAGTTTCAAATTAATCAGACTTCGGGAAATTGGTGAAAATTATGCTCAAAGATTCCGTTACGGACATACATACTTAGTTACAACCCAAACTAATATAAAGCGTATTAGTTACAACCCAAACTAATATAAAGCGTATAATAAATACATACCTGGAAAATGCAAAACGCAATAACTAAGGCATGAAATTTAGCCATTTTGAAGAACTTGCGAGGAGTAAAAACGAATAAATTTGAAAATATATAATATTCAAATTGTTATCGATAATAATTCAACTAACTGACATAAAACCGATAAATTAACATTTATATATCGTAGTTATTTGTTAAAAAAATGTGGATGTCTATTATAATTTATTTATTTATACATCTGTGTCAATTTAGACTTTTAGGTGTTTGTTTATCTATTTGTTCTTCCTTTACATCTGTTTTTTTTAGCATAATCTACGTCACGACTGCGCATTACAATCATATTTTTTCGTTGACCGTGAATACTTTTTAAATGTTGCTGAGCTATTTATGCAAACTCAAAAAGGCCATAGAACCTGGTCAATTTTTTTTTAATTAGCATCCTGAATCGTGTATTCTCTTTTTGACGAAACCGGGTTTGATTATGGAACGCGTATCGAGGTTTAATATTATTGTAGATACTCATTTCTTTTATACATAATATCATTCAGTACAATCATTAAATACGAATCAGCGAGGTCGAAAATACTCATCACTGTAAAGTTTTCAAATTTAATTTTTCTTGTATTAGATAATTAATAATTGCATAAATGGCTCCAAATTGCGGGTGGTGTGTTTGACCCTTGTTGCATGTACACGGGTACAAACTTATTTATTTATTCGAAATTATATTTTTATGCGTCATTGTTTACCTATAATTAATCATTTACGTATGTTTGTTTCTATATTATAACATAGATACGTAGAAATTATACTTTTGTAACTACTATTAACGGTTTAGTAAAATGATTATTCCATTTTTATAGTTTTTATGACGTGTCTAATATGAAATGAATGTGAAAGTATGCTTTCAGAAACCGAAGAAATTAATGAAAGTTCGTGTGAAAATAAACCAAAGAGATTTTCACGTCTTCAAAGTGAATATGGCCGACCACATTGTTCTAAAACCTTACAAGAGGAAATTCGAAGAAATTACGAGGAACTGCAAAATAAGTTAAGTCTTGAATTTCAAGAAAAACTTCAAGAATGGGAACGGATAAAGGCTCAAAATGTACAAAATCAGTTATTAGCTAATGTAGTTGTCCCAGCTTCAACGAACGATCATATTTTGTCTCCTGAAGAACAAGCCCACGATGTAGAATTTCAGAAGAAAATTGATGAATGGGAAAAAATTAAGCATCAACAAACCTCTGCTAAATCTAACACGAAAGAAACTACTGGTACTTTAACGAAGGAAGAACATTTATCAGCTGATTTTAAAAAGAAACTTCAAGATTGGCAAAAAATGAGGAAGTATGGATCTAAAGATGAGTCGTGTACCGCGTCGTCTTCAAATTCTCAATCGAAGAAAAAGTTGACTGACTGGCAGCTGTGGAAATCGCTCAGCACAACCAGCTATCATAAACCATCGGAATCATCAGGACTTCCGTCAAAAAGTCAGTTGAGTGAGGATTTTTTAAAAAAATTAGAAGAATGGAAACATATGAAAGCAACAAATACCGTTCCAAGCTATAATAACAACGACGACGATGACTATGATAATAAAACACCGAGTCCTCGCTTATCTAGAAAAAATTCTGGAGTAGTTTTCAAGTCCCCAAGGCAGAGTAAGAAGTGCAAAGGGCAGGAAGAAACGGAATGGCTCGAAAAAGAATTGCAAAGCATTGAAAGAGATAAACATAGATTAGAAAAGGAAAAAGAAAAGTATCTGGACAGAGAGGAAAGGTACAATCTATTCAGTGTAATTTTACAGTATGCAACTATGTACGAGTATAATATATTTTTGTTAATAATTTATAAACTGTTGTATATATCTTGTAAATTGCAGAATATCAAAATTACGTCGATCTGTGGGAGCAAGTCAACAGAAAAAAGAAGTACTCGTTCAAACGTCAACAGGTTTTTACCGTTTTGAAGGAATTTCACGTAAATTCACAAGAAGATTGTACGAGTGGGAAAAAGCTAAGGGCATCGGTCCTGAGGAATCGACGTTATCTCTTTTATCTCCAGCTTACAGACCACCGATAACGAAATCTCCGAATCGTTCAAATATCAGAGATGGCATTTTAAACACAGGTAATACGAATAATACAGTTCCATATCAAAGAAAATTACATAATTAATTATATTATTTTCTAAGATAACGCAGTGCCTGGAAAACTAGTGCGTTCGAAGTCGGTAGACAGTGTAGCAAATTTGACGGCAGCAAGTACGATGGCTTCTCCCATAACACACCAACCATCGAGTCTCTCTTTGAATGACGTGGAGGAATTAGAGGTCGAATGTCTAGGTGAATCGAGGTTGTCATCAGAACCTTATCAAATAGATCGCTTGTCTGATCACGGACCAGTCATTGAATCAGAAAGACTCCAGGAAGATGAGAACGAGCCCGAGGCTGTGATTGTTGATGTTGAGGACGTTGTTGAAGAAACCGCGGCTCCGCTAGAAGCACTCAAAGATGAATGCAGAACCCACATACCGGTTTACAAATATGCTCAGCAGGATATAGATTCACTGTGGTATAATTAATCATTATATTAATAGTAAATTATTATTATCGATCAAAAGATGATATAATTATACAAATCTACAGTACCAAGACTAAAAATGAAATTTGTTACGTTGCATAAGCTTGGTGATTCCATTCTATCCTGAAAGTTTTAGATTTAAAGTGTTATTCAAATCGAAGTTAGAGGGTTCAAAAATACCCCGAATCGCATCGAGAAATGCTAGGCAGTGCATTACTTGGCGGTTGCACGCTACCGTGCCCACAGATAATATATTATGTTAGTTGGAATCAAACGCGCTAGGTATATTATATTTACAGATGTTGTGACGTTTTTTCACAGTCGAGTCGCAGTGCCAAAGCCTGTCGATAATTATATGTGCTAATACATGCGTTGTTGTTTTTATTCTGTAAACTTAAGTTTATGCTTGGACAAAATAGGGGATTTAACACCTTAATACCTCCCTTAAAATAATTCGATTTTTTTTAATTCCAATATTCGAAATTAATTCTGTCTATAAAACATTTTCACTACATCATATACAACACCTTTCAGTAAATAATTCACTAGCAGCAAACAAGTGTTTTCAATAAAATTTGATGGATTTTGAAAAATGTAAGCAGCACACATCCATCTTTACTGAAGAGTAAAATTTCAATTCTGAAACAATTTTGAGAATGTTTTCGGGTATTTTTGGGTCGAAATACATTTCTCAATCCCTACAAATCCAATCTTAAATTGATCCGATTGACACCGTTTTAAATAGACTTCGTAATCAATTTACTCTTTCGAAAGTTATTGCCCATACACACCAACACACACACCAAGTGTGTGTGTGTGTGTGAGAGAGAGAAAGAGAGACTTCCAAAAATATTTGGAATGATGTGAAACGTTAGGACTGACATTGTCCTGTTTTAGCGAGGGAGAAGAATGTATTGGACCAAAAATTCAAGGAATCGATACCTCTGAATCACACGCCACTTATAACCTGATTGAAGAAAATATTAGCTTACTAAATAAACTAAAAGACAAAGAAGAACTCTGCAGACAACTCGAAACTGGAATAGAAGACTTGCAAGGGGAAATGAATAGTCTCACTGAAACGCAATATGATGAAATTGGTTAGTACTACACGTACACTGATAAACTTACATATTATTATATGTCGTTCTATCATAATGAGTAATTATTCGGCACAGGATTAGTAACTTATATTCAGTGTAGTATCGGGTATAAGTCTCAATAGTTCAAATACTTCTTCATATTAATTATTAATGCATTTTTCTTAATACGTGGTTATGTATCTTAAAATTAAACTGTTACCTACAATATCTTTAATTGGACCGTTGAAGTTAATTTTGTTTTCTTGATAATTTTTCGAACTTTGGGATATTTTGGGATATCCTATTACCCGACCATATTTTAAATGTATATGAATTTGATAAGCTCGCATGTGCTTTTTCTGATTACTAATTTTCTTAGCAATTTTCAACCGGAAATAGGTATTTATTTATAGACTTAATGCTATATTTTATTACAATACAATATAACTAGCCGTTACCCGTGGCTTCGCACGCGATTGAGACGAAACACTGATGCATCCCCAGTATTTGGCATAGTTATTCCTTTCTCGACGTAGACCCCCCTAGTAAATTTCAAAGTTGATGACATTCACGTGATCAACGTCCTGACAAACCTTGAAAATGACACCCATGTTGATTTTTACTCAAACTTAATAAAATACGTATAGGGTTAATTTTTCATTCAAAAATGACAATAACTCGAGCGAAACTTTAGACACACGATACTCAAGCAGAATAAAAAAAATTAAATTGGCAAAGCATTGCTTTTCAAAATTGTTTTTAATAATTTATAGGCATGCTATTTGATATTTACAGAAAAATTGCACAATGAAGAGCAGGAAGAAATAAATCGAAGGCAAGTTTCCGAAAATGTTATATCGATATCTTCATCTGATTGTGGTCAGAGACGAGTGAAAATCAAAGAGCTGGAGCGGCGACGAGAAAGTTTAAAACGAGAAGGCGTTACATTACAGGTTGACAATATTCACGTAACAGTCACGTTTCTATTTTAAGAGGGGACTGAATCATCATTATCGTTAATTCAATACAATAATGGCATTTAGATTCAAAAAAGGATAAACAGAGGGAATTTTGCGGAAAATTATTGAGAGTAGTACTTTCCCCTCCTCCGATTATTTTTTATGGGTATGAAACTACCCACCTAAATTGCGCTTTGACAAAATCTAGAGCACTATCTTTTTAGGTAAAAAAAAGATATCTTTAAGCGAAAAAATGTCTTCGCAATGTTTGTTAAGTAACAAAATAGAACCCTATTTAACTTAATTGAAATGCGTTCGGAATTTAATTTTTATAAACAATTTTATTTTATTATTTTTGACAGCTAATAATATTAAATAGTGTGCACTTTTGGTTTTGCCATCTAAGTATGTACTGTTTCAAGTTTAATTAGATTTGAAAAATTGCAGCATCAAATCAATTGACATAAGCCATTTTGTCGAATAGAAAATTGCTAAATTATGCTACTAAATTAAATCACTGCTCTGATACAATTCCTGATTGTCGAGATTAGATGTGCTAGAATTTTATGAAAAAATGTTCTTGATGAAGAAAAAAATTACATTGAAAAATATAATATTAACTTTTTGTCTCAAGTCAGCAAATAGCCATCATAAAATATTATAATATCAAATACTTTTCAGAAGTCTTTTGCTGAACATTCGGAGCAACAGGCCAAGTTAGCTCGACATTTAGTTGGCAGAATGAAGTTGCTTAACGAAGTTAACGCTGTAGCTAAACTTTCCGACGTTCCGTCATCTGCACGTCAGAATTTAAAACTTGAAAATGTTGCCGAAATGGTTCAAGATCTCTCGACTGAATTGCTTACTTTGGTGAGTTTTTACAAAAGAATACCTATTTTTAATTCAAAACTAACATTTACTCACGACTTGTCTGTATTAGAAAAAATGCAGATTTTTGCAATTATTCCTTAAAATATTTAATCTATTATATTATTGCATTCACATAAATATTGTGGTTTGCAAAAAAAAACATGATTTTTAAGACGTATGTAGCTATACACGTGAGGCATACCAAAATTTAAGAAATTAGTCCGATTAAAACAATTATTAATTAAAGCATACCCATCCCAAGCAGAAAAAATATTATCCGTAGCGCAATTGGTTAGAAATGACTGCACTAATAAATTGAATCTCTAAAAATGTTTTTCAAAAATACGTTTTAAATTTTACTGGAATTTCAGGCCGAGAAGCTTGAATTAGCCTTGGCAGATCGCAATAATGAAATTCGGAACCTTCGAAGTAAATTGCACGAGCGACAACAGAAATTATCAAGTTGCGGCAAACAATGGAATTCTGTAGAGCTGGCTTCATTATCTGAGAACAATTCAAATCGTTTTCTTCCACCTCAAAGCAGCTCCGACGCAAAGGAATTGCCATTCCTACTGACGAGTAAAATTTTGGAGCTAAAACGAGGACTTAGCTATTTGTGTGCCGCATCAGGTAGATACGCATTACTTTTGACAATAGGTATACACTTTTGTTTTTGTTTTTGAGCTATATCATCTTTTTAACTTTTTCTAAATTACTTTTCTGCGTTTAAAATTTATCGACACCGTAATTTATAAGAATGATTAATTATTTTTATTGTCTGTTTTAGAGTTACAGATTATTTTCCTATGAACCTTTTTGTGGCAATTTATTACCCCGCTAAATTTGAAATTTACAACAATGTCAAGTGTCTGTATTGAAACAAATCCAATCAAATATTTGGCTGTGTTTGTTTCACAACAGACGCTTGACTTTGTTGTTTTCATATCCCGCATTGTAGCGCTCCTTACTTGACCCGCCCTTCCACCATATGCAACCCGTACTTCCACCGTATATAAGATAATCACAGATTTTATCGAAAAAACAAAGAGCCCTAAATTTAAAAATAGGGCCTTAAATTAGTCCTCAAATCTCATGCAATCGTTAACATGATTCCGTATTGTAGCACTGCCAGTATGGCCCGATCCTCCACCATATGTGACCCGTACTTCCACCGTATAGTTGTTATTGAAAGATTGTGCCTAAGAAAATACAAGCCCTAAATTTAAAAATTGAGCACTAAATTAGCTCTAACAAAAGACATAAATTTAAAAATAGGGCATTAAATCAGCTCTTAAATAGCACTTAAATCTCATGCAATCGTTAACATGATTCCGTATTGTGGCACTGCCAGTATCGCCCGATCCTCCACCATATGTGACCCGTACTTCCACCGTATAGATGTTATGAAAGATTTTGCTTAAAAAAACAAGAGCCCTAAATTTTTTTAAAATTCGGCTCTGTGGCGCTGTTAACATTTTCTAAAATAATACCTACCTATAGTTTTAATAAATTAAAATAATATAATTTAATAATGTAATGTTTAGATACAACAGTGTCAGGGCGCCATAAGAAAATTCATCGAACTGAATCTGAACCCGCAAGGACTTATTCAGTTTATAGAAATATAGTTTCCGAGGAATCTCAAGTTGACGTTTCGCACGAACACGAAACTAAATTAACCTCAGATAATATTTTAAGAGAAGAGAAAGAACGAAGCACACTTGACGAGGATGCGTATAAAATAAATATCGAAACAAAAGGAAATGTCACCAATTTTAATGACGACGATCTTAAAGTAGGAACTATTGGGACTGATGAAATGACAACGTGTTTGGAGCATCCAGAAAAAGAGACAACGCTCTCGATAACAATAACTCCGAAATTTATGAAAAAGAAGACAATTTCAATAAGGAACTCAACTCAGGTTTCACTCAAAATTTCTGAGGAAAATCAACCCGAAGATGTTGCAGCAGAAGCAAAATTACCATTAAGGAAACATTCGCAGGACGAAACTGATCAAGTGAATTTAACTGAGCCAAAGCATTCGCCCGACGTTTCGTTGCATGTCAGAACTCTTGACGAATCTTGTAAATCTGATGTTTCCAAAAATATGAAATCTAAAAGCGAGGAAAAAGTTAAACGCAAAACCAAAACTAGACCGAAATCAAGTCCAGAAAGTTGCAGTGACGACGAAGAATGCGGCGTTGTCAAGAAAAATAACAAGTCGAGAAAATTGTCAAGGTCCAAGAGGATATTAGAAAGTCGAAAGACTGATTCGCAATCAGACGTACGCATTAAAAAATCTCCAATTCGTGAACTCAATAACAGTGAATTTACAGCGCCTGATCCTGAGCATCTGGAGCGAAATGTGTTGATTTCAGCAAATCATCAATTTGTCGATTTATTAAATACGGAACAAAAAGGTGATCCACCGACAGAAGTAATAGTAAAAACTACTAAAAAATTATTTACACCGATCTCATTCGCCGATATTTTAAAGGAAGATGATGTAAAAATCGAAGAAACGCAAGACACCGCTGATAATAATTCCGATATAGCATCCGTTTTGTCATACAGACGAAGCAGATCTCCTTCAGATTCTCCAGCATTACCTCGAAAAAAACGTTTCACAGAAATAAAACAATCGTTCGCTGCAAACAATAAAACTTCGTGTTCAGAGAGTAGATCTGAAATGTCGGAAAACAAGACGGAATTTTCCGTAAATTTGGCAACATCATCCCCGTGTAACGGTGTTCCAAAGGAGCCGTATGTGACGAAATTAATTCCTCTTAAATTGCCTACAGCAACGTTGCCTCCGCTGCCAAATTCTCCGACACCACTTCGCAGAGAGCGATTATTTTCCAAAGAGACGGCGCCAAGTATCAGATTGATGATAGCTAGGTATAATCAACGATTGACTGAGCAAGACGGTGGAAAGTCTCCGGGAGGAAGTAGTGGGTCAGCATCTCCTGTTGCTTGGAGGTCGCCGGTCGCCGAACGACGAGTTCGCGCTCAGACTGAAAAGTATCAGGAAGAAGTGAGGCGCGTACTTCAACAGGGTAGCGTGTTTTCACAACGACAAGCCGGCACTGAAATAACAAAATCTGCAAGCGCCGGTGTCATACGCACATCTGAATCTACAGAAAGTAATTCTCCTAAATTGAATCAAAGAGGTCTCTCACTTGATCCTAACAACAGAACGATTAACCCGTCAAACAAACTATTAAAAGGGATTTTAAAATCATCAAGTATCGGTTCTTTTAAAACTGATCCAGAAAATCAAAATTTACTCGTCGAACAAAAATCTCACGCACAAACCAATAGTGCAGAATCTTCTGTGCCAGTTAACAAATTGGACTTGCAATCGCAAATAAAAATTCCGTCTTCAAACGAAAAAACCAGCTTAGAAAATCAAGAAGCTGTACTGTTCAGAGAAGACGATTTTAAAATACCTGATTCAAATGAGGAAACTAGTCTTAAACTGAGTAATAGTTCCCCAAAAATTATTAGAAAATACGACACAAAACCTCCGTCACCGAAACTTTTATTTCCATCGCCTCCAGAGTCTGTAAGAATGAGTCCTTTATCAAAGATACGAGCCGCAAGAATTCAACAAGCAAAAGAAGAGTTTCTTACCAGGAACGCCGCTGAAAATGCATGTTCGACTGCTTCGAGCCCTTCACCGTCTCAAACATCTAATTTGCAATCCCCTTTAAATGAAACCAATATCATTTTGCATCGAAACAGGCTGAGTCAAATCAGTTGCGGTAGCGAATCGAGCTGCGACGACATAAATGCTGACAGACTGTTGATCAAATCAGCTAGTGCCGGAATGATCAACGTTGATGCGGATACGTTTAATCAACTTCTGCCTGAGAGACATTCGCAAGGTTACGTATCACTTCCTAGATCTACAAAAGCCCAAAAACAAATTTCAGGTAATCGATTTGGCATATCGAGTATAACATCTAAATTTCGTAAAGTGAAAATGAGAAGGCATAAAGATAAAGACGCAAGCAAAATGGACACAGTTTCTTTATTATGCAGACAAAGTTTAATGGTTGACATAAATGATAGTTGTGTTTCATCAACAGAGCGCAGGCAAGACGAAAACAATATAAGCAAAAGTTCATCTTCGTCTGGTTTTCTTAATCAAACTTCTAATAAAGACGAGAATAGTGCTACAGGTCACAGTTGGATAAATAAAACAAAAATATTTAAACCAAAGTGATAAATTATTATACTACAATAAAATTTTTTTGTTTCAATTTCATTTTAAGTTCTATACTATTATTATTTTTTTCAATGAACTCTTCCGTTTTATTCATTTTATACAATAATCTTGAATTATTAGACCAGGTGAAATCGCCGTTTCCGTTCTGAATTCAGTCGGATTTTTTTTTTGTTGGAATCAGTTCAGGAGACCGTACATACTGATTATGAAAAGACAAAAAAGCAATCAAACAATTTTTTTATATTTTTTTATTGATTTCCAACAAGAAATGTCCATAACTTTTATTCGTAAAGTTGATATTTTGAATGTTATTAATTTTCAAAAAATTGGAAAAACGCCAATTTCCCGCTTTAAAAGTATCTATAATAAAGAAATGTTTTTTTACAATACCTACAATACATGAGCTTTCATATTCAGTACGGTCTTCGGAACTTACTGATTCCAATAAGAAAGTTGACTCGAAATCGAATCCATCGATTCCACCTGGTCTATATTGTTTAAATTACCAAATCTATCAACACACCTAATGCAAAGTGACAAAACGAAAATAAATGTAAGATTGTATTTAATTTTGATAACTAGTTTTAAAAACTAACTAATGTACTGAAATTATATTTTCTGATGTGTATATTTTATTGCGACAATATAGTTACTGTAAAAAGTCATCAAATGACCTACGTGCATACATGTTTTTAATAAAGTAAATAAAATATATAAATTAAATATTATTTGCGCTTTTTTTCAATAATTTATTGTCATCATGTGCGACGACTTTTATCAGAACATCAACTAGTGATTACATATTTAACTTTTTTGGTTAACAGTTTTTTTGTAAGTTGTTGCTTTTTGAAGGCTGTTTCTTTTTGCATATCTTGAATTTGATTTATTTTATCGAAAGATATAAGTAAACTGTATTTTATTATGAACTTATTCAAAATTATTTTATCTTTTTGTTAAGTGCAATAAAATTTGTCTTTAAAAAGGGTTACTTTACTCCCGTGGTACATACTTTGAAAAAAAAACATCGAAATTATTTTTCACTTGAGATAGAATAACGATTGTCTTACGGCTTCGTCTGTTGTATTTGCCAACAATGTCATCACTTGATCTGATTAAATTATGCTGATAATTAGATAGGTAGGTACTAATAGTATTGTTATGAATTTATTTAACAGTTGTTAACCCAGTATAATTTTGGTTTCTTGCTATTTTATTTATTTTTTTTTTGACGTTATAACGTCTTATAAATTGATGAATCACGTCAAAATAAAAAGATGAAACACCGGCTGCATGCACGAAAAAGTGTAACGTTCCTGACGTTACTAAGTGAGCGACTAGAATGCCTTCGGTAATTTTGATTGAGATGAAAATTTGTATACACGTTTAGTTTGAATGACAATGCATGGTTAGCTGTGTGACGTCACTCTAAATACAATATGGCGGACTTATAAAGATGGTGGACAAATTTTATTATGCTTTCCTACAATATGGGTATCAAATGAAAGGGCTTGCTTA
Source organism: Xanthostigma xanthostigma (assembly GCA_963575645.1). NCBI lineage: Eukaryota > Metazoa > Arthropoda > Insecta > Raphidioptera > Raphidiidae > Xanthostigma > Xanthostigma xanthostigma. Next base: position 54,619,712 of record OY754466.1, on the reverse strand, counting down.
GAATAACTCTAAAAATAAAGTGACGTCACTCTAAATCCAATATGGCGGACTTCTAAAGATGGCGTGATTACGTCTTATAAATTGATGAAACACCAGCTGCACGCACGAAAAAGTGTAACGTTCCGTAACGTTCCGCCTGACCCTGTGCGTGCAAGCGAGAGCGCAGTAATGTATTATTAAATAATATGATATTTGAGCGGAATACGTTATCACGTAAAACTATCGTCCGTAAACCGACTTTACAGACAACCAATTTTTTTTTTATTCATTTCAAGAAATAAATTAAATTATGATTTATTTAAAAAAGGCGTCTTTTATTATATTATTTGATTAACAGTTTTTTGTAGGATGTGGATTTTTTTATAAGAGATTTTTTTTGCATATCTTGAATGCGATTTGTTTTGTAAATACGTTCAAGAGCATTTTTTTGCATAACTCTATATAAATCAGGATTGGCTTTGAAACATCTTTTAAAATGTTTCTTTTTCAGACGATACACTTGGCATATTTCAATTGCTATAACACTTGCAATTCTCCGTTCATCTTTCAGCAGTAGTGATATTTCGCCAAAATAAGCTGAATCTTGAAGGTGGCAAATCTAGAAATAGGAAAAAAATAAAATACGCCTTCTGCCATAACATCGTGCATTTCAACGTTTCTCTGGGATAATAAATTCACTAGGAGAAATCAAAATAAAAAGACTAGAGAAAAACTCTCCCGCCAGAGCAGAAATCTTGAGACGGTTTTTGAAAACAGAATATTATTTTCGAATGTAAAAATATGGCACATTGACACGTTCAGTTCAACGCTTTATATTCATCGAAATTCCATTTGATCCGGAATGTCGTTTTAGGGGGCTGCCATCGCATGACATTAATATGACGCGACTGATATTTTTACCTCCTTGCCGTTTCGCGTGTAGACTGCTACCGTACCACGAACCAAAAAAAACATACAGTCGCCGATCGCATCGGCTTTTATTATTATATCGTTTGGCATGTACATCTCCTCTTGCAAAGATGTCATTATCTCGCCCAGCACAATTTTTGGTAATTTTTTGAAAATTATAACATTTTCGACCAATCGTCGACAACAAAACAATGTAATTTCTTCGCGTAATCTTTCTAAAAGAAAGCGAAGAAAAAACAGTAAGGTAAGACGGAGCAAGTACATTTCCGGAACAAGTGCGCCGTTATATTTCACATATTTGCGTATATGTATTGCACCGGCGGCAATGAATTGGACAATTAGTGACTGACATAATATTATAATTCCGAATTTTATTCCCCGGTGATTTTCAGTTGCATTATTATTGTGGAAAGACTCTTGTGAAATTTCGCTATTGTCGGTATCTAAGCGAACGAGTTAGTGAAAATTTAGTTTTAGGCAAACATCTCAGCAGCTAAAAGCTACTTTGTACCTATGTAATAGTTTCTTTATCTTGCAAACTAATGGTTTTCTGTTTACTGCGCTAGTCCCGTTTCTTAATCACAGTGCAGTGACTACTGTGTTGAGTCCGCTCTGAAGGGAGCATATGCGGCCCCGGTAGATTAAAATAAAACGTAACGATTAGAAATCATGCGTCTCCATTTTTTTTTTAAAGTAGCAGTTACCCTACCTCACCTTAATCAAAAGGTTTTTTTTTATATAATTATTATTGACGCGCATAGCTCGCGATGGCTACTTTAATGGCTAGGCACTAGTATATAGACCAGCTTTACTTACGGGATAATATACCAGTTATAGAATTTTCACGGAAATAATTATTTTGAAATCGATATTCATAGTAATCTATTAGGCGTGACTGTGTTGTTAATGGAAGTTTTTTATGACGCATATATTCTTTTAGCTGATTGATAATTTCTTCATATTTAGTTTGTGACCCAAGCCAAGACAGTATTGTTTTCAACATAGTAACTGAAATGTGATCAAAACAATGAAACTAAAACATAAAGAATAAAAAAATATATATGTTACAGTTAAAGTTATAAATCTAGTATGCATACTATCCAGTCATTATATAATATTATACATATCTACAAAATTTAGACTGTTAATATTGAGTTGAAATTTATCATCAGATAAGATTTATCAAACAATAATATAAAATAATGTTTAAAAGATTTACAATTTAGTTATTATTTAAATAGATTTGTTTATTGTACGACGTTTCGACTATATATTTAGATTTTTCAAGTAGGTATCTACAAATAAATAACAATAATAATAAATATCAACATTAAATTAGTCAACCATAGCAATTAAAATGTCTAAAAATTGACATTCTTTACATCACTAACATATATATTATATTTATGTCGTATAATTGATAAGCTCTTTTTGGAAGTTAATTAAAAATAAAGTTAATAAATCTTTTAACAATAAAAATAATATTCACCGATGACGTAAATACTAAAAAAGCGTCCAAGGATCATAAATATTATTGTTGCTACGACATCGTATGTGTGCAAATTGTTGTATCTTACAAAATGCATACCTATAAGAAGAATAACAAATTTAAATAACAATTATCAATAAAGAAATCTACGAGTTATCCCTTATAGTTATAAAAGTCAAGTTTTCATTTCAGTCATATCTAATAATCGTATTCGCGCTGACTGTGTCTGTAGGCTCGTATACCTATACTATACAAATTGCACAACGAGCATTTACGAGTGAAATTACGTATGAGTGTGGTCTTTAGCTATAAATGAGTATTCAGATCTTCCCCAACACGTTTAAATGCACGACTCACGAGCCAAGTATACACCAATACTGGTGTATGCTCGCATGTCAAGTGCACAAGTTGTTTGATCTTGCCTCAAGCTATAGGCAACTGTCCATGAGAACAAAAATATACTAGCTGGTAAGTATACACATAGGAATGGTGAAGTTTCCCGAACGGCCTGAAAATTCTTCAAGGAGTGTGCTACGTGCAAAGATTAGTATTAAGTATATTTTTTTCAGACGAAAATAATTATTTTTGATAAATTATTTCTTTTTTACCGAATATATGACAGGAAGTTTTATAGAGAGTATAAACGTATCGATGTGAGTCGCTAATGTTTGCCTTGTCTAAACCAGCTTCATGAATCCAAGTCAGATTGTGTTCAGTGTTCAGCAGGTGTAAGGATATAGAATACAGAATAAGTGATGACCAATGAAAGTAATACATAGTCACTAATGCCAGTGTTGCTAGCTTCATCAGCAATTCATGAATTACCATTGACTGAAATAAAAAAAGAAAAAACTCTTTGTAGAGCCAAACCCGTCCGACAATATAGTGCATTTGCTAATTTTACAGGCATTGTGGCTTTATAATGTGAACTTAAGATTGCATTTGGAGAAAAAAAAATATATATATAATCCAACATCTGTACCAAAACCAAACTGTAGTAAATTCGTATACTCAAACTAGTGTTTCATTAACGTTTTAGCAACATATTTGAATCTTTACTAAAATGTGTAATTTCAATTTTGAAGTGATTCTGACGATTACTTTTTTTTTTAGTATTTTTGAACCTAAAAACAAGTTTCAGCCCCTAAAAGCTACTCTAAAATGTTCCGATCGGGCCAACTTTAAATAGGCTTCGTGCAGTGATGAATTCCAATTGTGTATGTGTGTGTACGGGCAAAAATTTTCGAAAGACTTAATGGATTTCAATTTTTCAATACTTCCAAAAATGGTGAAAATTGTTCAAGAGGCATCCGACCAACAATATGACAAATACACTAAAAAGTCGAATTTTATGGAGTCCGCCGTTCGATCCACGGCAATAAAGTATGTGCCATTCATTTTCATCATTGACGGTCAAGGTTTAAGACTGTCATGCAAAGCAAGAAAACTCGATATGGCTTACAATAATTAAGTTGGGCGAAAAGAAAAAGGTAACTACGAGAAGTTATGGCGAAAACAAACACATTATACACTAGAAGTCAAACAAAACTGTTGTTGAATTATCATAAAAACTTACATGTCCCATGTTGCGTAGATATTTGATTAGAGTATGCAGTCTTAAAACTTTAATGTAACCCATATAAGTATTATTTATGTTTGGTAATGACACTAAAAAATCAACGATGAATAATCCGGTCAAATAGTTCCTGAAAATATTTGTAAACGTTGATATTAATGCCCAAGGTCAATGAAATGTGGAAAAGGCCTCACACACACACACCCAAACAGACGCCGTTGCTAGCACATTTCAGAAACACCGATGGAACCTCCTCAGCGGTTTTCGAATAATTGTTGCGACATATAAAAAAGAAGTGTGCGACGCAGATAACAGTGGCGTAACAGTAAGATGGCAAGATGCGCAAAATGCAACAGGCCCCCATTTATTATTACAACAATTATCTTTTCAATGACACTGTCATTTAGTCATTGAAATCAGAATTTTCGTTTTTTCCTACGTCGCCTGTCTCCGAAAAAAAGTAGCAACAACAGTGTTCCTTCGTCAAAATACACATAATCGCAACAGGATTTGTGCGAGCAGCTCGAGCAGTTGACACTGACCTGACTGCTCGGCCAGTCGACAGTGGCTGTTTGGGCAGTTCGTTAAGTATTATATTAAGTACATTATATTGTGTGCTTCGACGATCAACCGCTCAACTCTAGCCGTGTACACAGGGCCGGCCTTACTTACCATGTTGTTTTGCTTGGTTTCAATATAATCTGTTTCATACCAGGATTGCAATAGCCCGTGAGCAAATTTATAATGACGTCAAAAAAACAAAGTATATCGAAACAATAGCAGACTATTTCAAAGTTTGTGCACGACATACCGACACTGCCCTTTTTCAATCCGATGACCACCGGAATTAAAAAGAGAAATATTATTGTGAAAATCGTCATTATTAGTTCCCAGGTAGTCCTGAAAATACAATAAATATATCGTTTCAAGCTCTAGAATCTACTCTTCATTTTAGTAAAGGTGATGTTTTTCGGCGCGACCAAGCAATAGCTGGATGCGCCCATTATTATTATTATTATTATACATCCGCATTATAAGTGCGTCTGTGAATCACGCTTTTTGTTGTATTCATCGTACAGCACAAACGGCTTAACCGATCTTCCTCACTATGCTATTTTTTGCAATTGGAAGTTTCATAAAAAAAGTTAAATAAAATAATTTATTGTATGTTTACCGAAATTTGCTCAATGGATGAATTATATACCAGTATCCTGATTCGATATGCCTCTTTTGTTCATAGGTAATGGCTGCTTGACTCCTAAAATAAAGTTGACAGGATGGATGTTCGGGCCACACTAAACACTTTGATCGAAACCATCGTTGAATTTTTCTTATCATTGTCGTTGTAGGAATAAATGAAATTTCCGATTGGGAACGAAGATGTTTCGGTGCTCGACATTCGTGTGTATAGTACATAATTATTTTTTTTTTGTAAGCAAAGAACAATTAACACTTATTGTATGTATATATAATTCTGTTCAATATTACAAAAAAAAACTAATGTTTTGTTATTTATTCTATCAACTTTATAAAACGTCGAAAAAATCTTATTATAATTTATACAAACAATAATTGTTTTGTTTCCAATAATGACAATAATGACAAAAACAGCTACCTTAAAATTCCTACGTTTTAAATAGATAAAATAAGAATATTTTAGTTTTCTTTATAGAAATAAAAAATTCATATAGAGATATGTAATATTTAGACATCGCTTTTCAAAATTTAAGGAATATGCAATGCAGCATACAAACGCATACAGGTACGTTTCCTTATATAATATACAAAATATTTACAAAAAATGAAACGAATGGAATCAACGATTTTAAATTTTATCTTACCTACCCACCTACACCTTTATCACAGCTCGACGGGCCAAAAATTACATGCATTCCTCGATCGTATTAGCTCTTATTATCTTGCAAAAATGTCATTATCTCAACTAGTATTATTTTTGGTAATTAAAAAACATCACGTTTTCTACTAAACGTCGACAACAAAATAACTGAAATCTCTTCACGAGGTCGTTCTACAAAATCATATGTGAAAAAAGAATAATAAACTATACAAAAAATATCCTTTTTGACTTTATTTTTGAATTATCTGAGCCATGCCCCAATTTATATTTTCAATCATTAGTTTTTTTTTATAATAATAGTGCGTTACGTTAGCTTTTTACCTCGCAACCCAGTGATTATAGTCGATAGATTCTAGTGATTTTTTTTTCGATTAGAGTTTGTAACAATGAGTACAAAAAAGTTTACACTTTAAATATTGTCGGTTTTCAAAAAAATTTTAGTATTCCGTGTAAACGAAACATTTCACAGACGTTTTTCTCTGAAACTATTTACGAATTATTTAATCTAGAAAAGATAATAATCGGTAATAAAAGTAACAAAAGATGTTAATTATATTTTATTGTAAATGTCTTCTGTACATTTTGTGTTTAACATAATATGTAATCGGTTTGAACAAAAATAAAATAAAAAATTGTAGTATTGTGAATTATAAATTCAGGATTCTAGCAAATCCGAAGTCATGCTTGATGTACAGTTATTATTCGCTATCAGAACAGTTTCTTCGTTGTCAGTTTCAGTCTGAATGTTATTTTCATTTATTTTGTTTAGGTACACAGAGCTTTTTGATTGCATTATGCAACTTTTTACCTCTTGCATTGGAAGATCCAATAAAAGTGTTACCACTAACGATATCACAATTATTAATATTAGCTCCACCACATTTATCTGTGAAAAACATATTTTATTTATTTATAAAAGTTGATTATCTAATTGGTCTAATAATTTAAAATTTAGAAATTGAAAATTTTATTTGTATTGTTCAATTTCCATCCTTAGTCTTTTCGGTGGTTGTTAAACGAGATTTTTTGGTTCCGCCTCTAAGTGACGCCAACAGTGTGTGTGCCACTAAACATAGGCAAATACACTAATGATTACGTTACCAAACTATTATTTAAAATATTGTAACTGGACCTCTAACCTTAGTACCTATCTTTTTCAGACGTCACGTTTACACCTAGACTGGTGAAGTGGGTAAAATTGAAGTTCATGCGAACGAAGTCGCGAAAAAAGCTAGTACAGTGTAATTCATTAAAAAAAACTGATTTTACGAAGGCATTTCAATTTGTTTGAAATACTTACACTACTAATAATATTAAACTCTGAAGCCGATCGAATCGTTCCAACATAATAGAAAAAAACTGCAAACTGTGTTAGATACACAGCATACGATATTCTACTAAAAATAACCATCGGACGACTGCCCAAAATTTTGTTCAGCAGACCTAAAAATAATTGAAAACAAATTAACTTCAATACCTAATTTTATTATTACATTTGTCACAAAAAAATATGTTCCTTTCCAGGTATTATGTATTGTTATTGGAGAAAACTTTATATTCTTTTGGTTGTAGATTTAAAAAGTTAACAAGTAGTTGTTTCCAGCTATTAATAATAATCCAATTAAATGGTATATTATGTTAAGCAAAATGTCGGGTAATTTTGACTTTTGAATATTATGTTGTTAGTGTTTGGCCTGTATACTCTAAAAACCAAGTTTCCGGCCTAAGCGCGTCACCGCACGCCACGTGATATCTATAAAACATAAAAATGTTTACCTTTTCTTCGGTTTTTCGAAATATCTCTTAAACGGTGGATTTTACAAAAAAAAGAAAAATATTCCTACCAAAAAACTAGAGTTAATTGTCTCAAAACCAGTTCTGTAGGTAAATAATGACTGACGTATACAGGTTTTTAAAAAATCCCGATTTTCTCAAAAAGTAGGGAAATTGTAATTTTTAGTGGAATTTTGTTGAATATCTCCTAAAATAATTAAGGTGTTTAGAGAGAACGTCACGTGAATCAAATTTAAAAGTGATTAAAACTGCCATAACCAAAGCAGGGCATTACGTTTCTAATTTATTACGATCAATATTTCAAGATATACAGTTGTTAAAAAATGGTTTGAGATTTATTTTACACAAACAAACAATGATAACCAAATTAAACATTAAAAAAAAACCCGACGCGCGAAAAGTCAAACCCTTAAAACGTAAGAAATAATTAATTTCTCGTGTGTCTGACCTGACGTACAGACAATTTTTTCGTTTAGATGAAATATTTATCCAACGCATGTATGAATTGAATATTTTTCCCAAGCGAAAAAAATTTTTGAACATAAGATTTTGTACTAGCCTTCAGATTCTGCGTGACACGCAAATATAACCCATGATAGAGCCAAAGCCCAAGCGACTGAAGTCAAGGCCGAAAATTGAGCTGCTTCTGTGATATCATATACATAGTCTCTGTATGCGAAATGACTTGGCTTGTAAAATGTCCAACCAGCGAAGTAAGCAGCTGTTAACCAACCGCCTACTGAAACAAGCTAACAAACAACGAGAGTGAGAAAGTAGCATAGCGCATAAAAAAAACTGATAATTTTTATCACTTATGTGTCATAATATATTATTATCATTATAGAATATAGACAATTTCCTATAGTACGTTAAAAAAATTAAATACGATAGCCAGACGACTGCGCGTGGATTGTAGTAAGTAATAGATGACGCCGGACAAAAGTGAAATCGTTCAACAAATAAATAAATAAAACACAGTGACAATTAGGTAAAAAATGCAGACTATTTTACAAAAAAATAAAATTTACTTATTTGTATAATACGCAATACGATGTTGTAGTTATTGTAACATTTAAAAAAAATAGTTAGTGGACATTTATTATCTAATATCTACTTATTTCTCATACTCGTAACTCTTTTCCCCGATTTCCGTCCGGATCGCGTTGGATAATCCAGATTATACTATATTTCCAGATTAATTTACCTTTGGTAATTGGGAGCTGCTTCCATATTGCCTTAAAATGACTCCAAGACCGACACCAGCCAAATAAGGTGTTGCTCTATGCAATGATTGTGAATAACTTTTATTAGCTGTTCTGTACAACTGAGTCATTCTATAATAGAAATTTTTGTATTATTTCACTGAATTTTAAACTATTTATCAGCATCAAATTTATTAAAACATTTAACTGAAAAGAACCTATCGAAGTTAAATAGTGTTCCAGTGAAACAGAGACGAAAACCGAAATGCCTTTGGGGCATTACATATTTTATCTATCTAATTCACTATAAAAAATATAATGGCATATTATTTGTTATTGGTAACAAGACAAGTTTCATTACAGTTTTCTTTATTCATCTTCTTTTTTATGACGTATTTGAAATGTTCTAGGCAAATAATTAATAGAATACTGTCTACTAGTACTACCTGGCGTCTGACTAATTCCTGAGTTGCCAGTGGTTTAAAAACTACCTACTGCGATCAGTAGAAACAAAGTAAATCATCATACTATCATATTATTATTATTAATATTATAAATGCGAATGTAAGTTTGTTTGTTACGCTTTCACGCAAAAACTACTTAACCGATCATCATGAAACTTTGCACATACACTCTTGAAGGTATTAGAAGTAACATAGGATAATTTTTATTAAAAAAAAATAAAAATTTTTTACGAAAAATAAGAAAGGGTTGAAAACATTTTTTGGGCCCAAAAATACCGAAAAATTTCTCCGAATCGTTTCAAAATTGAAATTTAACCCTTTAGTAATGATTAAAATGTGCTATTAAAATTTCATTAAAATCGGCCCGACAGGACCGGACTTACAAATTTTATGAAAACGAAATATTATAAATGCGAATGTAAGTTTGTTTGTTACGCTTTCACGCAAAAACTACTTAACCGATCATCATGAAACTTTGCACATACACTCTTGAAGGTATTAGAAGTAACATAGGATACTTTTTATTAAAAAAAAATAAAAATTTTTTACGAAAAATAAGAAAATTGTTTGTCAAAATATGTGCAATACCTCAACCCCTGATATGCATGTCAAAAGTCGATTTCCATCTCAATCGCGGGCGTAGCCGCGGGTAGCGGCTAGTAATATTATAAATGCGAATGTAAGTTTGTTTGTTACGCTTTCACGCAAAAACTACTTAACCGATCATCATGAAACTTTGCACATACACTCTTGAAGGTATTAGAAGTAACATAGGATACTTTTTATTAAAAAAAAATAAAAATTTTTTACGAAAAATAAGAAAGGGTTGAAAACATTTTTTGGGCCCAAAAATACCGAAAAATTTCTCCGAATTGTTTCAAAATTGAAATTTAACCCTTTAGTAATGATTAAAATGTGCTATTAAAATTTCATTAAAATCGGCCCGACAGGACCGGACTTACAAATTTTATGAAAACGAAATATTATAAATGCGAATGTAAGTTTGTTTGTTACGCTTTCACGCAAAAACTACTTTACCGATCATCATGAAACTTTGCACATACACTCTTGAAGGTATTAGAAGTAACATAGGATACTTTTTATTAAAAAAAAAATAAAAATTTTTTACGAAAAATAAAAAGATTGTTTGTCAAAATATGTGCAATACCTCAACCCCTGATATGCATGTCAAAAGTCGATTTCCATCTCAATCGCGGGCGTAGCCGCGGGTAGCGGCTAGTGAAAAATAAATGAAAATATTATATTCTTACTATTTTCTATTGTCAATATAGCCGGAGAGCTGATGACACAATTTTGGGTACGTATTTTAGGCAGGTTGAAATAATGAAAAAACAGTAATTTATCAATGGGTGAATCTGGAATGGTGAGTCTGCCTGAGCATTTGCGGTTATTTCGCGCCTGCGCAGCATATGACATCTGCAAAAAAATATCCCCAAAAAACATGTTTTAGGCAACTTGAAACTTTTATAATCTTTGAGTTCAGCATTTATATAATCCAGAAATGAAAATGCCAGAACATTTTGTCGGTTATAAAGTAGGGGCAGAACCCCCCGAAGATATTTTATTAATATACGCAATGAGCACGATACAGGTCAAACGGATGAACGGATTGAAACCAAATTTTGGGAGGATGTTTGGTATGCACATATGAAAAGCTCTATTGTTTTTGGGGAAAATCGGCGCATGCGCAAAAGACATATATGCTATAACGTTGTTTTTTATATAATAATGATATACTTTTCATAACAGTTTATTAATCTATTTATTTTTTCAAGAAAGTTTTGTGAAAAAAAATCTAAACTTAATAATTTCGGAAATATTTTGAAAATAAGACAAGAACCAACTGCTGTTTTGTTTTGAAAATCTGCCAGAAAAAAAATAGTTCACAAAACTTTCTTGAAAAAATAAATAGATTAATAAACTGTTATGAAAAGTATATCATTATTATATAAAAAACAACGTTATAGCATATATGTCTTTTGCGCATGCGCCGATTTTCCCCAAAAACAATAGAGCTTTTCATATCTGCATACCAAACATCCTCCCAAAATTTGGTTTCAATCCGTTCATCCGTTTGATAAATTACTGTTTTTTTCATTATTTCAACCTGCCTAAAACACGTACCCAAAATCGTGTCATCAGCTCTTGGGCTAATATATCATGTGTATTTATTAAAAAAAAAAAAAAAACTAAAATGTTGTTACCTACGTCATGCCGTGATAAATGAAGATAGAGAGTCGATTGTTGATGGTACTATAATATCTGAGACCTATAGACATTGCATGCAAACCAACGAGCAGTGCGACTCCCGTCAACGGTTTCCTATGCAGGAACCAAACCAAAATTGGCGCGAGAAGCGTTAGTTGCATGTCTAACGCTAACTGATGAGTATGTGTTGCACACTACGAAACAAAACAATAGATATTCGATGTTTTCAGTTTGGTAAAACTATAAAAAATTGTAATATAAGTACAGACCATATCTTCAAAAGGAAAGAAGTTTTGAATATAAAATATATTATTCCAAAAGCTCTCTTTACAGAGTTCTGCATTTCGCTTAATAATACCCCATTGAGGACCTTCACCAATATATTCGAATATAAATGCATAAAATAGAACTGTAGCCAAAAGAGCTGGTGTTAATCTATACAATAATAAAAATGCTTTAAAACAGTTGAATATTATAATATCTATATATTAAATTTAAAAATTCTGAATTTTCAAAAAATCTAAAATATACTATATAAAATGTTTTGTTTTTATTATAATTTTACAGCCTTGCCTTATAAATCGAGACACATGACGACCAAACCATCGTATTTCTCCTTTTGTATCCAAATCTCGGCTCATATTATATGCTGTTAGAACACCACTCAATAAGAGAAAGGAATCGGTGTAAACTATTGAACTTCGAAAAATTGAACTCCAACCAGAATTTGCCAACTTATTAAAAAAATTTCAACGAGTTATAATAAATCGTCAAGATGTAAAATAATAATAAAAAATAAATAAATAATTACCTCTGTTAAAGTAATTCGGTTTGTGTGTGGTGTGTTTGCAATTGGTATTAACTTATGTGCCAAATAAAGCATTACTGTACAAATAGTTCGTATGCCATGAATGCACTGTATCTCGTCAGGGCTGTTTTCTTCGCGTAACAGTGCCGACACAGTTCTTTGAAGTGAAAAGGACATGAATATGCGTTCACCTTTGCTTTGAACTTCTACTGTTTCTGCTGAGCTCCATAGATCTCGTATAGTTGCTACAGCTGCCACTACTACGATTAATGTGTAAAATCCACTGAGAAATAGATAAAACTATAGATAGGTATGTTTGATATTTTACAGGTGAAAACAATGAAAATACTCTGATTAATACGTACATGGTTGCGATTGTTTCAAAGGTATAGTCATACAATTTCATTGGATGTTTCTTTTCAAAGCAATCATCATCATCCACAAAGACAGCAAATTTAAGTCCGGAAAGTTCAGAATGATTGTAAGGTAGTAATGAGTCACTCAATACTCTATACGCATCATTTGCATTGCAAGCATTGGGAAGACAAATACCCCAATTAAACGTTGTAAAACGCGGAATAAAATGTTCAGGCTGAAAAATTCACACATTATATATTATATGATTTGTTAAAAAAAAACAAAAAAATACGTTAGAAAATAAAACTTACATCTTGATATTTACTTTTGATGAAACCACGAGCTTGCGCTAAATGAACAGGTAGTTTTAAATTTTCTGATTTTGCTTCAATGTCAATATGAGCTAAACAATATTTTCCTTTAATGTGAATTATATTTTTGGAAGAATCTCCTAATTTCATTTTTGTATTTACGTCAAGACATTGATCGAAATCACCCAGCTGATTCAAATTTCCTCGTAATATTCCGGATGGTACTTTGGCTGATGAATCTAGCACTTCATATGAAAATTTTAATCGATTAGATAATATTATATTTCTTTCTATGATGACAAATTATGAAAACTTACTTTGAAAAGCCCACAATTTCGATCCTTTGAGTTGTCTTAAAAATATTTGGCCATGAGCTCTGCAGTTGCCATCTTCAATTCTACTATAATTTGGAGCAAATGATGGAAAAGAGTAGTAGAGTCGATCAAAATATCTTTGTGACAATGCGTTATGTCTCTTTTCAGATTTCTGTTCTTTAGGTTTTGTAACGGTTTTCGTTTGAATCTTTTCTTCAGTTTTTGGTTTGAACGATTCCTTAGTTTGATCTTTTAATTTTATTGACTCTTTTGTGGCCTTTTCTGTAATTTTAATTTGTGTCAGATCTATTCCTAACGATTTTGGCTTTACGATATTTTTGTCTATTTGTTCTTTGTCTTTTTGTTGCGACGATATTTTAATAGTATCATTTTTTGTATTTTTTTTTAAAAGACTTTTAGGTTCCATTTTTGTTATTTTTTGTGGAGATTGGTCGTCTTTAATTTCTGTTATTTTCTTATCCTTTGTGACAGTGTCTTGTTTGAAAGGCTCTTTTGAATGTGTTTTTACAAAGTCCTTTTTAAAATTTTCATCTATTTTAATCACTCTTGATGTTTTCGGTGTTGGTACATTTTCTACATTCGATTTTTGTTTCTCCATTTTGTCACCTTTTTGAAAAACAGTAGTTTTTTTAGTGTCTTGTCGTTGCACAGTTTCTGTTTCAGTATTTTGAACGTCTTTCTTCTTTATTTTATCGATGTCAGCAATTTTTTTAGGTTTTTGTCCAACGTTAGCTTTAGAACTTTCACTGTCCGCAAATTTTTTAGGACTTTCTTTTTTTATGTTAACGTTTACTTTTTTAGGTAACAATTTTTTTTCTTTTTCTTCAGGATTTTCTGCACTAATATTGTCATCGATTTTTTCGGCGTTTTTGGAGCTTTCTTTAACGGTTTTAGACGTTTTTTCCACTTTTTCATTTTTTTGTGATTTAATAGTTTTAACATTGTCTTGCTCTTTATGATAGTTTAGAAATCCAAAAAATGAATATTCACCACTGTTCACCTCTTCTTTCGTAACATCGTCTTCTTCATCGGCAGCACTAGCTTTTTTATCGTCTTGTTTCGGAGTTACATTTAATTTAATTTTTTTTGTGCCTTGATCATGAACAGCTTCACCGAATTCAACGTGCGATTTTTTAACTTCCGTTACCTCTGACTGTTGTCGGCCGTAGTTTAAACGAAAACCTTCTGCGAGCGATGGAACTAATACAAATATTGTAAATACTAAAACCCATTTCACTACTGCTAATATACCCATCACAATTTTTCATTGAAATTTTACTTAAAATAAATTTTGTTTTAAATAAATCCAAAAGAACAAAATATTCGTAAATTTAGACATCACGCATTGTAAAGATTTGCATTTGAGTACTTCCTAATGTAAAAAAAAAAACTTGTCCTACAAAAGTATACTTTGAGTTTAGATAAAAATTATTCTTTTGATTGTTCTTATTTTTTTTCGGTTATATTGTTAATTAAATATCCAGGTTGAATTATATTAATATCAGAAAATAAGGATAATGGTTGTATACTAACAATAGATATAAATATTTTGAAATACACAAATGAATAATATTGCCAAGATTTATGTTGTAAAAATATAGGCACTTAAAAAATAATATTTTTAATTTTATTATTATTGTTTATAACAATGAGATCGACATTGTTCGAAAAACAAACTTGTTTTCTAAACCAACTACACAATTTTATGCACGAGTAGTATTACAATTAGACAAAATAGCTTTTAACTCAACAGAACACTGTTAGAGAACAGATTATACAGCCTAGTCCGGCAAGACAAAATTGGATCTGATGGCAAGTTTCCAATTTTATTTTTGAACTGAAACATTTTGACACTCCATTCCATGAACAATATAGTGCCATCTTTAAGCCTATTAAATTTGATTTACATTGTTTGCAATTTTGTGAATGTAAGTTTTCAGTAGTATGAACCTTTAATGCATACACTCTGTACAGGAAAAATTATAATAATAATAAACGCTTAATATTTGTAAGTAAGTATATAAAATTTATTAACCAAATATTATTTTTGAGTTTTACAGCAATGCAAAGTCGTTTTTACTGCATTTTATATTAGGTACCTATTAGGTGTAATTTTGTAATGCGCACAGTAAAAAACTTTTTAACAAAAAAATTAAACCGCCGAAAAACTGAAAAGCAAAAAATAATAAATCTTTTTATTTAACTAAGTTCTATCTAAGTAGTTGAACGTATGTGAAAGTCTAGTATATCTAAGTAATTTTGAGTCGGCGTCAACAATCCTTCGCCGGAAATCTCTGAGCGTTCACGAAGTTAATATCAGCGACAGAGCAACCCTAACGGGCACACGTCTTTGCGAGTGGTCGTGTGGAGAGCGCATGTTTAATGTTAATGTTTATCGCTGGAGATTTCACGTATCATTGTTAATTTGATTTGGTTATTTCTTTTAGTGATCTTTGTTCATTGATGGTTTGACGCCGACTCAAAATTACTTAGATATACTAGACTTTCACATACGTTCAACTACTTAGATAGAACTTAGTTAAATAAAAAGATTTATTATTTTTTGCTTTTCAGTTTTTCGGCGGTTTAATTTTTTTGTTAAAAAGTTTTTATTTAATAATTTTTTGTGGCTATATAATTTATAATTGTAATATACACAACTCAGCATGAAAATCTGTGAGTGAACAATAAATCACCCCTATTTTCCCACCCTTAGGGTAGGAATTTTTTTTCCAAATTTATATGAGACGAACCTCGAGGTATACCCTATCCAATAAAAAAATAATTATCAAAATTGGACCACTCTGTAAAAAGTTATGTGTGGTCATACATAATCAGTGAGTAAACAATCAATCATCCCCTGGTTTCCTACCCTTAGGGTTGGAATTTTTTTACGAAATTTATATGGGACCAACTTCGGGGTATACCCTTTCAAACAAAAAAATAATTATCAGAATCGGACTACTCTGTAAAAAGTTATGCGTGGTCATACATAAATTAAAAAAAAAAAAAAAAAAATATAAAAAAAAAAAAAAAATATACGCGTCGAATTGAGAACCTCCTCCGTTTTTGTTTTTCGTCGGTTAAAAAAACAATAAACTTTATCACAATAGTGAATAGATCATGTGTCTTTACTAAATACCTACAACATTAAGTTATATTAATTATAAAAATGCATAGGTATATAAAAAATCTTTGGGAAATATCCTCAAAATCTACTCAATATGTCTGACCATCTGTAATCTATATGAACTTGTTTGCCCGTCTGGTAGTGATGTCAGTAATGTAACTACCCGTTACTAAGTACCGGGTATTTACCAAGATCCGAAGTACCGGGTATTCAATTGAAAAAGTACCCGTTACTTCGTTACTTCATGTATAGAATAGGTACAAATCCCGAGAGAGATACGGTACACAAACACACTGGCATCTGGCACTGCTTATGAAACTTACAAAATATTATACAATACGCTACAGAGACTGCGATACAAAATACAAACGCATTAGTGCGCTTTAATAAGTATAGGACAGTGTATAAGTAAAGTTTTGTTTAGTTTGTTCAACATAAAATGCGTACACTGATTATTTTAGGAATTTTCCAAACTACCAAATAAACAAAACTGGCATATTATTAGTTCAATTATAAAAAAAATTGAAATCGAAATTTATAAGTCCGTAATAATTGTAGTTTGCACGGTTCATAGGATTCTGCCATTTAGATGATTTTTTGTCTGTCAGTTTGTTTTAGTTTCACTCACCTATACACAATATAAAATATGATATCGGTATTGTTTGTACTTAATTTTCGAATTATCATAAAATTCTTTTACGGATGTCTGTATAAATTGTCTGTAAAGAATACGTTACAGAGAAACTCGACATTCAACAATCCGAAATTGATATTGGTTAATGGTTAATATTATACAATATACAAATTATATTATTTAAATACTACAAAAAATAATTCTCTTTACTCACAATAAATGATAGAGCTATCAACTTAATTATTTGCAAACTTTCAATTAGATTACAAGTTACAACATTGTGATCCTATATGGTGTATGGAAAGAGGTTGCATATTGTATCTAAACGACGTGCTATAATGTACCTACCTATACTAGTACCTAATACGTTAATACCAAATACCAATACCGTATGTATGCAATATGCAATCGGTATAAGTACCGAATACCGGCTATAGGTATTAGGTACCTACTATACATAGAGCCGGTTTTCAGAAGTACCTAAAAGTACCGGGTAAAAGTAACGGATAAAAAGTAACGGATACTCGATATAAAAGTACCGGGTACCCCAAATACTTAAAAGTACCGACATTTGACATCACTACCGTCTGGCGCCTGTTGTGACGTTGTCGAGTTCGACGACAGGACGTCAGGCTTAGCCAATTCAAAAGTTACATACCTAGTTATTTATTACATAATGTTTTGTGACTTTACGTAATTAAAGTTTAGTTTAATAATTGAAATATGGACGCACATAATTTTACTAGGTAATAATTATTTATGTATTTGATCAACTTTTCACAATAATAATTTTAGTGTTTTTCATGAACACGTTGAGGTTATGTTGTATTCTGACAAGGGTACGTAATTACTAATTACAATAAGCATGTGTATGTACATTGAGATGGAATCTCAATGGTTACAGATACATAAGCTAATAGCTATTGAAATCTTGCACGATACGGGTTTTGAACGTATGAACGAAGACGACGATGTTGAACTGTTGTTGTGAGATTAGTCTGGTTAAAAACTAGGCTTAGCCCAATGTCCGAAAAATTATATCAAAGGTGTATAATATGACGTGTGCGTTTGAAAAAAAGTGAGTTACTATGTGGAAAAATTTATTTACAGCTTCAAATTCATCATTGCAGTATATAGAGCTCCATAGAGAACCATTAAATGTGAAGAATACGCATTTTAATTAATTTTTATCGAAACTATGGATCCCCATTGTAATATGTTTTTTAGTTATCCGAGTAAATAAGATTACATATTATAATATAAAACAGTCTAATTGTTCGACGGTCTGGATTTGGTGGCAAAAATATAACAAGTTTATTATCAATTTATTGCTAGAAACGCTAGGTAAAATAAGTCGGAAGCAATTAAAACTTTGTTGTTACTCTACAACAATTAAAAATTAGTTTTGTTATAAACTAGGTAAATTTTAATTGTTGCCAACAGAGTTGTAAAAAAAATTTAACCGCCAGTATACTGGAGTATAATTGCTTACTAACCGACATAAAAAAACACGTTTATTTAATGATACAACCCTATTTTGTGTAAGGTGACGATCTTCAATTCGATGTTTTTCAATTTCATAATTATTATTGACTATTATATCTTATTCCGTGATTTGGGCTATGTATAGCTTGCAACCAGACAAATTACAGTTTACCAATGCTATCTTCATTCATATGGTCAAAATCTGAAGATGGGACCCGTATTGTACCAGATTGCCATGCTTAATTGTTTTTTTCTGTAGTCTCATTTAATTATAAATTCTTCAGTTAATATTATATTAAAACATCAATATTAAATAGAAGGTACCTCGTTTATAGGTTACCATTAATAAACTCATTATTTCAGAAATGCCGGAATAGAAAATACTGCAGCAAAAATTAATGTTGCACAGTGCAAGTATTTTGTTAGCCGTAAAAAAAGATTGTGTCGCATGACTGTCAAAGCAGGGCACGATTACTGCGGTGAACATCACCCAAGTCAGAAAGATTACGATGGACAGCATTACAATGTCGATAACAATTTATCTGGTAACAAAAATCCAACCAGAATACCTTGTCCGCTTGATAATAAACAGTTAGTATTATAATATTGTGTAAATCTTGTTTAATTATAAAAAATCTTTAATCAAAGAATTTGTTGGCAGGGTAAATAATGTCTCATATATAAAATCATGGGATGACCATGTCGTAAACATAAAAATACATATATTCATAAAGTTAATACATACGTAGTAATCGAAAAAAAAGTACAAATTTACCGTAAATTTGTACTTTTTTTATGATTACTACTTACCTATGTATTTACTTGATGAATATACCTATATGTATTTTTATGTTTACGACATGGTCATCCCATTCCCATGATTTTATATATGAGACAGGCATATTTTTTTTTATGCATCGTGTCCGAACGTAAAATGATTTTGGATCCCGCCCAGAACTTATGTCTTTTTTTATTTCCTCTCGCCGAGAGATGGGAATTCCTGTAGGCTGATCATCTTGTTGAGGTTGATCATGGTTTGGTTAAAGAATAATATTCATGATTTATAATTTAATTCCGTATTGGTTCCTTATTATTATGTACCAGACAAGGATTCTAAACTCATGTATAATAAAAAGCTTCCTAAAATAAAAGATCGCTAGTGCTCTGTCTTCTGTATGTATTGAAAGTATGGATGTACAATAGGGAAATTAGCGACGCTAGTGGTAAAAAAAAAATCACTAAATGTACACTTTAGTGGGCAGATTTCTCTTTTTAGAGATATGAGTTTGTTCTCCTTTATATAAGCTCTGTTCCAACCTCTCTACGAACGGTAACAGAACCGTCACGGTCATGTGCAGTAGCTAAAACGAAACCGTTCGTATCGGTTTTGGAGCACGTTTTAGCTACTGTGCATTGACTATGATGGTTCTGTTCGAAGAGAAGTTGGAGCAGAGCTAATGTCTCCATGTTCATATCGTTAACAGGTTGAGCACCTGTTAAACTGCTGTGCACGGTAAGTTGCCTACCCAGCAGTAAATTTATGTAATCCACCGATAGCATTATGCCATTGAAGTTTACAATAATTATTTTTACCTTCTTTATCGTTTTATAATGCGTGTTCATTAAATATTTTTCAGCACTTGTTTTGCAAATAAGTTATCGAAACATTTGAAAGTTTGTAACGCAAAGCAAGATAATCTACCTGATTATATTTTAAAAGGAGTTAATATAGGAGACACTTGTAATAGTTCAGAAGACAATATTAGCATAAAACATTTATCGGATGTTAATAACGATGAACTAGAGTTTCTTATAAATAGAATAAATGAAGTTTATGAAGGTAGTACATATTTAAAATTTTTATGTATAGCACTACTTATAAGGTGCATAAATTCTAAATGTTCAGTTTTTGTTAGGTTTCTGTTATTTAAGCTTGGGTTACACATAACATTGTAGAACGCGTATTCAAAGCTTTGAGTATATGAACAGTTTTTCTAGAATCATACGAAACTCAACTCTATTTACTGTTATTATATTATAAATTATTTAAGTTAACTTGGAGCCGAAACTTTAAAATAGACATTTTTGCAGTTCACGTCAAAGATAAAATTAAAGAGCAAATTTTAAATCATTCAATCCTCACCGACGAATTGTCACGCACCGATTATGGTCCAAACACAAGAAAACATTTAATTCAGACTTCATCTTTATTAGCACATTTAGAATTGGGAAAGTTAAAATTATCGGACACTTGTTATGTTGAATTTGGCGCAGGAAAAGGTGAGTTTAAAATGACCCGACATTATCTCACATTAAAAAACACAAAAAAAGAGGTGCGTCGATTTTTAGTTAAACTTATTACGCATTTTACAAAAAAAAAAAAATTATAACACAATTATTAAAAGTAAAATATATAAAAAAATTGTCGATAGTAAAAAAGAGAAAAAATAATTTATGCTACTTCGGGATTTGTGCCTGTGAGGTCTAACATAAAACTCTAATAATTTGTAAACAGATGTTACGTCACAACCACAGTCATGGGGATGATAAACAACGTTGGTCTTTACAGCTACATTTATGATAAAGCAATTTATGTTTTCAATCCTTTTAGGACAACTAAGCTATTGGATATCTTTAGCTACCAACGAGCTACCAAATACAAATGTTCTTTTAGTGGATCGTGCAAGTCATCGTCATAAATATGACAATAAGCTGGGTACAGCAGCAGACAGAGTTAATCGAATTCGTGCAGATATTGCGGACTTAGTACTGGAAAAAGTAGATGTGATCAAAAACAAAAACATTGTCGCTCTTACAAAGCATTTGTGTGGTTCAGCTACAGGTGATCCGCAATTATCATAAGCATATTAACTTCGATCCAGAGTAATCAAAATGACTCGAAATAACCTGCATTACCTTTATTTGTTTCCCTTCAAGAGCATGCCAATTTTTCAATGATCAATAATCCGTGATGGTAATTGCACTGTCCTCCTTTATTACCCCCATTTTACAAAAATTATCTGTCATTTTAATTATCAGCTATACCTACCTATATGGCGCATACATTAAAATTAACTTGGCAAAGAAGCTGCTATCGACAAGAGAATTTGTTTTGATTTCGCTGAAAAAGATTTCGTGTAATTATAATCATCATTCATCAGCTTCAATTTCATTTAAATTATAATTTTAGATTTAGCTCTCCGGTGCTTAATTAATTGCAAGCAGAAGACTAGAAATGTTAAAGGTTTATTAATGGCTTTTTGCTGCCATCATAGGTGTACGTGGCAATCATATACAGGAAAACAATTTCTGCTGGTAATTTCAGTTGATTTTTACGTTGGGGGAGACAGCTTGATGAGTAATTAAAAAAAATCTGTTTTAAACAAATTTCATTTGCTGTTCGTAGGAGAACGCCTTTACTGAAAGCGATTTTAATGTGATGCGTGGAATAGTTAGCTGGGCCACTTGTGGAACTGGTTTCAGCAGAGAAAGACGAAAAACTACTGAAAGTACTGATATCAGTGTTCATAGGTATATATTGTTTGAAAATTTATAACCGATTTCTTGGAAATTAACCATTTTATCATCACAATTCATTATATATGTAACCTATTTATAAAAAACAGAGTGACAGTGGTTGTAGATTATACACGCTCGATGGTATCCTATTGTAATTTTTTTTTTTTTTTTAGAAAAGCACGTTTAAATTTAACACGAGAAGAATGCGCAGAAATTGGAAGAAGATGTAAACAAATTTTGGACCAAGGGCGTTCGGAATATTTAAACGCTAATAATTTTGAATGCACTTTGTTTTATTATGTAACAAAAGATGTTTCTCCGGAAAATGTCTGCATTGTTGCACGTTCTAAATAAATATTTTTTTATATGTATCTACTTTTTTGTTTTAAAGATCTGTATCTTTATATTTTTGTATACCAAATTACAACATGAGAGTGAAATATACAAATGAAAAAAATGTGAAACGAATATCCTTTAATGAAAATATTTTAAAACACAATGGCACTGCATTCCAATGTAGAAAACATCTATTCCAATTTGAATATTTCTTTTTAATTTACTGTTAGATTAAAAAACAAATGTTTCAGTTAGGTCTCTAACAATTTGGTTGTTACAGATTATCGTGTAGGTGGAACGGTATGACTAGAATAAAAAGAGGTCGAAAGTCGTAGAGTTAGCAAAATATGTCATTTTTACCACTTGCACTAAATGGAATGCCATCTTACTGACTAAATAATAACCTAATTATGCCTATCCACCCAATTTATTGTTATTTATATTTATTGTACAACTTTCAATCGTTTGTGAATTAAAAAAAAAAAAAAAAACCTTTGCACTCCGACACGTGACCCTGACGCAAATATATCTGACGCGAGTTTAACATTTTTTTACCCATTACAAAAAAAGTGTACAATGCCGCTAAAGAAGTTTTCACTTCAAAAAAAGACGGGTTGCGCTCTGGGAGTGCCGGCTGAAGTGAAAACTTGAATATTAACGTCTTACGAATTTTCGATCAAAATGGTTTGTATCATAGATTGCATTTTTATGTACGATATTTCAACGCTAGATGTCTAACGTTGTATAAATAAAAGTTTTCGTCTTACGCATATCTGACGATCTGACGCGAGTTTAACATTTTTTACCCATTACAAAAAAAGAGTACAACGCCGCTAAAGAAGTTTTCACTTCAAAATTTGATGTATAAGAAAACAAGTTTGCGGACAAACACATTTGAAGTAGTAGCGTTTAGAGAAGATCCCACCACAAATGTGAAAAAAAGGGCCAAGTTCGATACAAAGAACAAGTTACTTTGCTTATAACTCTGCCATCTTTCCTTCGATTCTGATGAAATTCTACAGGCGGGTGTATTATGTCAACCGCAACAGCCACACGACTGTATAATAAAATTACAAAAAAAAAACTGGTAGTTTTTCGTACATAAAACTAAGGAAATAACATTTTTATTTTTACACACCCTGTTGAGTAGAGTGAAATAAGGATTCTAGAGTGATTTTTTCTTTAGGTGAATATTTCGCGAGATATAATAATTGGCTCCTAAAGTACGTAGGGACGTTTTCCAAATATTTGTAAATACGTCACTCGAACTCTACTGAACCCTATCAATGCATACGGTTGGTCGGTTTTCTTAAATTGAAATGGTCCTTTCGTCCACTTAACTGCAATTTTTACGTCAATTTAATTAATTGTTAATAGTAAATTGTATACCTATAGAGTATAGTGTATCGTAGACACGTAATATAATGGGTTATGCTATGAAAAGTCGTGTATTTTGTTTAAAATTAACACTAACGAATTTTAACTACCACAGGAGTCGCAATACCATTACGCATGGAATATATTTTATTTTTTGCACGTATCTCCTGTAAAAAGTAGGTTTTCACTTCATTTTTAGAATATTTGACAGTTTACTTTGGAACAAACGGCACTTCTAATAGTAGATTATAAAAAAAAACAATTGACAAACCGTGTTTTACTATGGAACTGGTATAGCGCGACCAGTTTTTAGTGCGTGATGGGCATGGACATATTATTCCTATGTCCATGGTGATGGGTCTCTTCTTTACTCTGTATTCATGCATATAAAGCAATTATTTTGTAAAAGATGAGGAAAAATACTATTTGTAGGGTAATGTATTGTTTTTTTTCTGCTTGGAAAAGTTCACTCTTAAAACTTGAGAGATATTTCCATTTTATTATTTCCACATTAGTTCTACCTAGTACCACAGATAGGAGCTATGGCATTAATTTATTGTCTTAACATTATTGTCAGTTTTTTTTTGCTAACGTACAAAATGTACGCATTTCTATCAAGGTTTTCTTGCATTTCTATCTTGATTTTTAACTTATGCTATTAAATCGTAAGTAACTAGACGTTATAAAAAGAGAAGGCAACTGAATTCAACATTCCGTAACGTATTTAGTGTCTTTGCTCAAGACCGGTCAAGTTCTATGCATACAGAATCTAGACGTATGTAAAATTGTACCCAGTTCTCATAAGGTTTAGTCGCCGTCGAATGCCGTAGCAGAACGGGTCATACCTGTTACACAGTACAAGCAACAATGGATAGATTAACAATCGATAACAATATGACAAACGGTCGCAGACGTATGGCATTTGTCTCGAAGTCCGTTGTCGTAGGTTATTTATATTTATCAATAATTATTGTTGCCAGTAGTTATCCACACACAATAAACGCGTTCAGTATAGGTGAATTTGACAACAATGAGACGAGCGTAAACAATAGCAGTGAAAGTGATAACGTTAGTTTAACTACGGAATGGCTGACGGAAGCGTCGACTGGCGTCGATGATCTCTTTGACGACACGTCGACGGTGACTTCATTGGCGGCTGACACCTCGCCATTCGCCACCGAACAAGTAATTATTATAGACAATAATAATAAAGAAGACGCACATAATTTCGTCGTAGATACTAATCGTGTTAATAATGATCATAGTGTGCTGGTTGATTATTTGAATGAAGGTGATAGTTCGGCTGTCAGATCCGTTCGCGCTGGAACTATTGAAGATGGTGAGACTATTTTTTTTCTAAATTTATCAATAACTTTTGGTGCTGGTTTTGACAGGAATCCAATCTTAACTCTGCGAAAAGAGTACCCAATGCTTGTTTGGATACCAATTCCGTTACATAGATTTCATTAAATATCAGATATAGTTAGTTTTGACATTATTATCCTGGAAGTACCAACAAATGCAATGGCTTGACTTCTTATATAATATTATAATATCGACGCTCCCATGTCAGTCGTTTATTTTCACACCGATAGTCCTAGAATAATGCTGTAAACAGCTATAAGTATATAAAAATTAAGTGTCCGATGCCCATTTTTTTTAGTTTAAAATTAATAATCAGATTTTCAAAACATTACTAAAATTTGGGTTTAAACTATGCGTGTGCAGATCTAAATCCAGAGACTATTATAAAAATAAACTGGGTCAAATTTATCTGTTTTAATCCTAGTAATGCTTATACCTTTTTTTTTAAACTTCATTACAAATTAGCAGATATTGTAAAATGTGCAGAAAATATAAACATTTAACAGAAAAGGGTACCAAATATCACTTGATTTTTTTGCAGTGAAGTTAGATTGTGCTTTTCGAGTTTTAGTTTTACGAGCGGGCAGGATAACACTCGTAAATGAGAACGACTTGCTATTTCGTTAATGAGTTTATAATATTATTGTTCTTTAGATTAGAGCTGATGAGATATACTTACTATGTATTTCATTTAATTGATATGGTAGCTATGGAAACCATTGCATTACAATCGTTCCACATAAAACGCATACAAACCTCCCTACATTTTATGTGAAACGATTTTTTGTAATGCAATGATTTTCATAGCTACCACATCGCATAGTAGATATTATTGTATTCAGAATTAACCATACTGTCGTCACGACGACTAAAGTGCTACTTATACCAGGTGACACGAAATTACAATATTATTAAAAAAATATCAGTTCTCCATAGGGCAGTTGAGCAATAAGAAGTATTTATTTTATGAAAATTGAATTGTGGAATCGACAACTTTTCAATTGCTAACAGAATAATTTAACGATCAATAGTTTATTGAATATATAGTAAATATTCGCGGAGTACGAAATTATTCTGTAATATAAGTTCATTAACATTTCAGAATTGAAATCGATGGTTAGGTACACTGATATAATACACTAACTTTTACACATAGGTATTATAAAAAAACTCACGATACAACTTCCACAAGGTAAAATAATTATTATTTTGTCGGTTTCGAGTTATTTATGACGTCATCGTCAAGCCAAGAAAAAATTGCCAAATGATAACTTCGTAGGTATATGTATAAGTAGCAATTTTTTTAAATACACCTTATTTTGGTTCGATAAAGTGAATTACGCTAAGTTATTACCCGGCGTAAAACATTTTTTTTGAAGTTCAACGCACACAATGAATGAGATGCTGATGGAGATTCTGCTTAGAATTAAAATGTTGAATTGCAACTTGTTTTTTTTTTATTTTTGTTGAAATTGTACCTTGATATTCAGGAAACACGACCTTGATTTCTCTTTTCAAAGAGGTATAGGTTCACAAGTCTCCAGAGGGTCGCCCGGAAACGGTCAGTTTTAAGGTCACAAAAATTACTAACATCAGTTTGAAAAATAAAAAAAATGGAATTAAAAGCACTTAAAAAATCATTTAGCGACTGTGTATACTTAAACCACATTAAAAAATAATAGCGTACGCTCTAAATTCGATAGGGCCTGCCGTACAAACGTCATTTCCGCAATACATTTCCATGAGGTTTTAAGGGGAGGGTAGGGGGTAGTAAAGATGTTCAAGTACTAAAAATTTAGCTTGTTGTCTATTTTTAATGTATAAACGACTGTTTTTTCCAATCTTAAGTATTTGAAAGAAAAACTTTCCACAAGCTGGTTTCAATTAAAAACCCTTTGTTTGTAATTTCTGGTTCTTAACATACAAAAAATCCGAGATCAACAAAAAAAAAACCCAGTTTATATAAATAAAATATAAATATATATACGTATAATTATTATGCATTATTGACGTAGTTGTTTGTAATAAAATTTTCTGCTACCTATCTTAATTTATACACTCGACCATATTACCTATGCTAATTCTATAGGTATATACAGAATGAATTTAATTTAAAACGAGACATGATAGCTCACGTGGGCCCTAGGAAAGTAAATTATAATTGTATTAAGTTAGGCAACATACCAAATTTTATTTGATTTTACTGTATTAACTATATAAGAGATAAGATGGTAAATTATAGTCGCTCAACTGATGAGGTCATCATCGTCTATGCGTTAGAAAATCTGGCAGCCGGTATACAGAAATCGACTGGTACGAGCTCTGATTCCTGGGAGCGCTATTCCCCCCAAAAAAAAAAAAACGTTGGAATGTAAACCACATTCCAATGTTTCCCTGAGGGGTGTATCAACTAAAGTTTACAAAAACTATTACTGCTTGACTATAAAAAAATCTAGTATAATTTTTTACTTCCCGCTATTGAAATTTTCAAAATAAATTGTTATTAATATTTAATCATCGTTGTCATAAATATGAAACAAAATGACTTATTTTACACACTCATTCTGTGTCTCATGAAATGAAAACATTAATTATTATTGTTATTTTTATAATGATTTCAATAATGATCGCATATAAGATGATAAACGTAGATAATTTTCAATGGCACTTACGATTCACGTTGTGAGCTTTGTAAATAAATAAAAAGTAATCTACAACATGCTTATAGCATCAGGAAATCTAGTTTTTCATTTCTGTTGACGATAATATTTATGCATTATAGGAAAATTATTGCCGTTTCTCATGAATAAATATTAATATTAATTTAACAGTTGATATTAATTTTAGTGACATTTGAATTTGAGAATTAACATTAGAAACACGATAAGAACATGACCAATTTACATTATATTAAGGCCAACTGTTTTTCTACTGACCTTCCTAGAGTCTCGACTCTAGTCAATAAGTTTTTCCCGCGACTTTTCTCGATTTTATAGATTGAAATTTTTTAACAATTTATTAAAGATATTTTTGAAACCAATTATTTGCAATTCCGTTAATAACCCTATAGTTAATTAGTTCATACCAAGCATTATAAGATATAACAAATTTAATTCGAATTTATACAATTTTTGCCAATTACAAAATCAGAAATGAATTTCTTGACTGCAATAGAATAGAATCTTGGTAATGTGAAATAGTAAATTTTACAAGAGACAAACAAAAATGTGAATGGAATGTTTGAATATTTAATATCTTGAAACAAGTTGGCGATATGCACACACCTCTTTTCGAATCAGTAGAAAAAAGTCGCGGTTGTCATTTGAACATTTTTTAAAAAAGTTAATCCAGCAAAAATTTTAATTTCATAATGCAAAACTTTACGTGTGTTTACCTTACTGTGTAACTGATAGTATTTTATGTTATTTTTTAACTCTATCCCACTTTTAAAATCTTTTATGTTAAAAACCTTTTAAAAGGACGCATCTAAACAATAGCTGATTTATTTATTACGAGAGATAAATATATAATTACCTTTAAGTATTAATTGTAATTCTTTAGACAGAACACGATGTCAATAATTGAAATATTGACGTTTTTCTTGCAATTCAAACTAGATAAATAACTATGAAATTATTTCTGTTTTCATTGATTGCCTGTGATTTACAAATCACAACAAACAGGTACTGATAAAAATATGCGTAGTTAAATATATTTTTATTATAACAACAAAGAATAGCCCATCAAAAAGTTACAAGAAATTATTTACTAGCTAATGACTAATTCGTGTTTTTTGTTCAACTCGAGACTTACTATCGGAAACTGCTGAGGTATAGTTTTTGGTACTTTAAACTCAACCGTAGTGTACATGCATTTTTTTTTCAAATGGCAAAACATTTTCGAAATATCCATTTTATTTTGTCTGTAAATTCATATAAAATTTTCATAAGGTTACATAAGTAAATATCCGAGGAAAACGTTATCAATTATATAAGTACACAGTAATAAATTGATTACGTTTTTCTCAAATATTTTCTTATGTAACCTTATAAACTTTTATATGAATTTATAGAGGAAAAATGGAGATTTTTGAAATTTGAAAATAATGCATACGTACACTTTCGGTTGAATTTGAAGTACAAAAAAATATACCTCAGCCGTTTCCGATAGTAAATTTCAAGTTGAACAAAAAACTATTCAATTTCTTTTGTATCTAGTAGGATACACGAATTATTCACTGTTACCACTTTCGCTGAACACACTCTATAGTAGGGGCGGGCAAATCTTTTGATCGGCGGGCCACATAGCTGATGAAAATTTGACCGCGGGCCAAAAATTTGCATTCTATTTCCGCTACTATTTTTCTAAAATTTCCTAAAATGCTTCGCGGGCCGGATAAAATTGCGCTGCGGGCCGGATCCGGCCCGCGGGCCGCCATTTGCCAAGGCCTGCTCTATAGGTTATAAACATAACCATATTGCTTATGGAATTAAACACATTGAAAATAATTTTAAGATATCTGCTGTTCTTCCTTTTCTAATTAAGTGTATATTTTGTCTGTCAGGCTGAATTTACTATGAAAACATTAGATTGCGAATACATAGTGAAATATATTGTTCAGTGCAGACGTAAAATTGAAAAACCGAACATCGATATATTCAAAAATCGTTGCTACCCCACCCCTTGTAAGGAACTGATTGGACTAGTATGAACAAATATACACAAGATTGCAAGCAGTATTTTTTTCTAATTTAATACCAACGAATTATATATTATTTACTTACGACAAGGAAATCAAAATTAATATAATTTTACGTTTCAACTTGCCGACCTCGATTTTATTTAAAAGAAAGGCTATTTATAAAATAAAATTTAAGATGATAAAAAGCGATCTTGAAACTAAAAATTAGAATAAAAATGTGAGGTCACTTGGGCATTTAAAGCAGACTTATTTTGAAATTGATTATTGTTTAACAAATCGTAACAAATTTAAAATAATAAGTGTTTGGATGGTTGTTTGTCACTCAATTACGTCGCAATACTACAACACTTGCATGTAGGTAATTTTTGGACCCTATTAAAACATAGGCTACATTTTATTCCGGCGATTAAGAAGAAACTTAATTTTCTGTTGGTTACTTTTTCACGGCTAATTGTGACGATCAATTTGAACAAAATGTAGAGAGTCTATGAGTAGGTGTACTTCATTTGATCAATTTTATTCTCGCCGCTTATCTAACACATTTATATCATCTTATGGCGGAGCCGCGGACAACATAGTCAATATAGAATATAAGTTAAATATTTAGAAAATTAATATATATTAATACAATATTTCATATTAATGCAAAATTGTATCTATCAATTCATCAAACTTGTATTAATGACGACGCAAAGCGATAATAGAGGACATCCGCTAACAGTGTAGTGGTATATATAAAATGCAACTTGAAATAACAAATTAATTATAGAAATGTATAATAGCTGCAGGAATGACCAAACTTCTTCGTAAAAATCAAACAAAATAGTTTTTAGATTTTTAAACTTATACGTATATTGTGGAGTTTTAACCACTAGATGAAGGTTTTCCATAATCGCAATTATAATAAGTAAATGTTTTATGTTTCTAACTTGTTCATTTCCTTATTTTATTAAACCCGCTCTACATACACACGTTGTAGTATTGTGTATAAATAATAATGTTTCTCCGTGTACAAAACATAATATGAATAATAATATTTATATATATTATAATTTTGAAAACACAAGTTGTTATGTATCTGATATTCCACGAAAGAAATGATAATTGGAAACATTTATGTTGCGCTGACTTGGCAAAATGAAACGTAAAATAAAAATAGGGCAATTTAAATTAGTATAATTTGGGTACCTAATTTTGTATTTTATGAAAATGATTATCTGTCATTGATATTTTTTTTTTAAACTTCTTATTATTTTTTCCTGAGTTCAGTGATAGTTTGTCAAATCTAGAAACTTTAGAGTTACAGAAGTTGCCTTGTTCCGTGGAATAGTAGGGGGTCGAATGACGTCATTCGGCAGACCTGTATACTGATTTCGAGACAACGGCCGTTGTATGCACTTTGATGGCTGTCTTTAATTTATGTCAAATAAATCAAAAGGCAGAATATTGTTAGTATTTACAATAAATTGTGAGTATTTTTATCCTAAATTGTGTATAAATGGTCCAATTTTTAACGTCTATTCTTCTATCTTTGTATTTTATTAGAACGGTCCACTAGCTGACGTCATTCTCGCGTTTACTCTGATTGGTCAGATGGATATAGCCAACCCTCTATTCTACTAATCTTGTAAATAAGAGAGAAATGATTAGCAAAACTTCATGTTATTAAATATTATCTTAACAATTATTTTACATCGGGGGTTTGCACATCTGGCGCGAGCCCCGGTTAAGTTAGGCGCTAGCTATTTACTAACATGAAAATAGAGTAAATTGCTCTTCGCTAGTAGAGAAAGTACATGACCGCTCATAAAGTTTGGTCCGTCCTAGTACACTATTGTTATTGTACCGTCTATTATAATATATTACCTGTTTAAATGAGTATGAAACAAAATAACCGATTTTATTATTGATACTAAAATGTTTGTATTGCATTTTTTTGTTGCAATATTTTGTTTTGAAAATGCACATAAAGTGTGCTACCTGTCCTCGACCTGCGAACGAACACTTATATATTATAAATTAATAAGTAACATAATTTTGGGTTCTTTTAATCTGTATTTAGTTTTCCTCTATGGCAGTATTTCGATAATGTGGAAATAACTGCTTTACAATTTTATTTGGAAACAAATCCCTGATTATTATTGTTATTATTATTATTAGTAGACGTACAATTAATCAAATCTGGAGATAGGCACCTATCCTTCTTAATATATTTTCAGCTCGCAGCTTTGCCTGGCGCGACTGCGCAAACGCAAAAGGTAATGTTTTTCAAAAGTATTTGATTTGTTGTAATCACAGGAGTGACATTGGGTATATGACGTCAAGTAAAATCCAATACGGCGGACGTTAGACGACATAGTGTCATGTCTCCAAAATCAAAAGTTAGCAACAGCTGTCTTTCTTCCTTTCGAAAATTATTCACATAGCGCACTATAATATGTTTATGACGGTCTTTCCCCCATTTGTAATCTCAGCTGTGATTAAATTTTAAAATTTTTAAATGTACGAAAAACTATGTTAATAATTTTCATCTGATATAAAATGACATTATACTCAAACACTTTTTACAAGTTTGGAATTGATTATAGATATTTTTATGATTGTTGTGTGAAAAATTTGATTAATTTTGAATTGGTATAAAACGACATGTAGAACGATTTTTTAACCAGTAATGCTGTAAATTGAGTATCATATTATAATATATTGAACGTTTGCCTAGGGCCGGGCGCCAGCAATCTCAGAGCACATTACTAATCTAGCCACGAAATCTTTGTATTACTATTGTTAAGAGTAGTCATTAATTAATTATCGTAATATATTTAATAACGGCAATTTATAATTCGTCACTTTATTATATACTTAGGTATTCGAAATTAATAATCGTCAATTAACAAATAATTCTGTCTAATATGTAATCTTCCATAAAAAATTTGATGATTTTAATAAAGTTTTATTTTATTACTTGATGTTAGTATTCAATTTTAGAATATACTTAGTGTTTTAATTTTTGCATCGAAAAATTTAATTAGAATAGACCGTATTTTTTTTTTAAACAATCGTTTTACTCTACAAAAGTAATTAATACAAAAACTTGGGTAGGTATTATTAATATTCGGTAAAAAACAGGCCCGAAAATTGACTGTACCCTAATTGTTCAAAATGGTCATTTTCTAAAATATGTGTAAGACTTTATGTCTATATCTACGCTTTATCAGCCTTGATGTAGTTGCGTTGCACAAATTTCTCTCATTAACTCTGCTACTATGCTGAGTTGAGTTTCTTTCAGTCAAATTCTTTAAATACAAATTGCGATATGAATTGCGTAAACAAATTTTATGGTGTGATTTAGAATGTTTACGCATAATTTGCGATTTATATTGTTTTTATAAAAATGTTACAAAATAAAGAATTAATATTAACTATTCTTTTGTTCTGCAATCTCTATGTAAAAAAAACGGATATTTTACATAATTCGGATAATTTTCCTTTTTTTATTAAGAACTGGTACGCTTCTAAGTGATATTTACTTAGATACTTTTTAAGAAATACTAAATAAGTACAATGAAAATATTTTTTACTCTGTTGATGTTTTGATTATTATATTATAATTATTTACGACCAAAATCTAAAGTCCTTGTTAATTCAAATTTTTTGATAATGCTTTCTGCAACCCACCAGAAGACTTTCATTACATTGGCATAAGGGATACGATAATAATTAATTTACCAACTAGTATCAAGTATACCGATCTACGTTCGGGCTAAGACAAGGTCAAAATCGCTGAAGTCGAGGCCCGGGCGCAAAATTTCAAAACTATTTACAATGAATAAAATTTGCGACTAATTTTTCACACAAATTTTATTAAGTTTGTTCCAAGCAGCCAGCAAACGGTAACGAACCCGTCACCTGCATGCGCAGTAGCTAAAACGAAGCGATTTTAGAACATGTTTTAGCTACAAGGCACGCGGGTGACGGTTTCGTTACCGTTTGCAGGCTGCTTGGGACAAACTTATTATAATTTATTTATTATTTTATTGTACCTATAATATAATTAGACGTTGACAAAGATTTGATTACCTACTTTTTTTTTGTTCGCATTGTAGTAATTTTATAAATTTTCCTAAATTGCTGTTACTTTGGAATAATATTATGAGTCACTATGCTTGTTATATAGAAAAAAATAAGCGAGATTTTTGTCCTTCTTACTCATGAAACCTGATCGACGCTAGCGGTCAGTTAAAATTAAGTGTTTTTTTGGCGAACGTTATTTACAAAATTGTGTAAATGACCATTATTTTGGGATTCCCCTTTCAGTTGTTTGACCAGAATTCGAATGGATTACTTTGCTTCAAGCATAATTACTTATTGTAAATCATTTTTCGTGATGTAAATAATTAATTAATCAACTATTGTTTATCGCACATCCTTCTCGTATACTGTCCACGATGGAGAACATTTAAGAATTTATAAATGAACACTTCCAAAAAAGTTGTTAAAAATCAAAGTAAATAAAGATCTGCATATAAATGCTTGTTTATTCAAAGAAGTGGATTTGTTTTTAAACTTATTCACAAATTCAACAAAACGATTTTGCTTTTTGGGTACAGATATTTTTCATATTGGTGTAATTTCAACTCATGCGGACCTTGTTATTGTCAAGTCTAAACACGTTTTTGAATTTTTCAGTCGTTGTTTGTATTGTTGAAATCAGTCGAACTATAGTACAGTTTCAGAATTATTGACAGTGACGTCACACTTAAATTTACGATATAATATGAGCGGTACAGTTTTTATGCATGGAACGGATATTTTATGCATCGAACTGTGCCGCTTATATTATTATATGAAGATAAATGTCACGTAACTGTTAATAATTTTGGAACCGTAAACTTCGATATTTCGACTGGAGTTTTCACAAAAAAATAAAAAATGAAAACGCGACAATTTGTAGTTCTTATATTTTTTTATTTTGTTACCTACTGTTTTTTTCATGAAGACGACACAAAGAATGTCCGCTCTAGAAGCTAAACGAGTTGAAAATTGAAATAAACAAAATAATTATTAAAGTAGGTACATATACCTATAACTTATAAGTATTATAAACGAGGTTTTACTGGCTATACTGAAACAAGATTTTGCATTATTAAAAATTACATAGTTTTTTTGCGTGACGTGTGGAAAATCTATTTGTACTATCATTCGGACACAATGTATGTAATGTAAATGTTGTATATTATTATACATAGCAATTAAGAATATAGTTTTTTTAAATTTTTTTTGCTGTTCACCTGCTGTTTACCTGAGTTTGGACAAATGGCGTACTGACCAGTTTTTTAAGTTCAAAATGAGAATGTATCACGTAGTTCAATAAATCTTATTTACAAAGGCGTCTGGCTTAGTAACTAAGGTTGCAGTTTCAAATCTTCTTGGTTTCCTGGTTTGTAAGTCGTGGTCCTTTGATATTTCTACCTGACGTTTTGTCTACAGTGTTATAAATAACCTTACTTATGATTTGAAAAATGTCATCAAGTCGCTGCACAAGTGGGTTTGACAAATTGGTCGTCATTTATAATCCATATAATATTAGAACTCAATGGGAAATTATTTGTGTATAAATATGTCTAATCTTACACAATAAAAATCTTATGATGGGAATTTCCAAACGGAAAGACAATTTATTTTCTAAGCACATTAATTTATTTTATATTATTTATAAACGTGTCAAACTGCTTTAAAGATCGCAACGTAGTAAATACGGCATATTTAAGAATGTGCAAAAAATGGCAAAGTTGGCGTGGATATAATAAGTAGGTACCTATATAGAGAGGATATTATAATATCAAGTTTTTAATAATATTGCAAAAGAAAACAATCCGTTTGCTACGAATAGTTTTATGTTTATAATATTCATTAGCGCATTAAAATCTGTTAAAAATATTATTTTTTCACAGCAGCTATAAAATAGCTGCTTTTTATGCCTGATGCATATAGCGGTAGTAAGATGATCTATTTACGATTATTAGTGAGTAAAGTCAAACAACAAAAATTGCGTAATAATAAGGCGTAATTTTCATAAACAACTAAATAAATGTCAAGCTGGAACGGCCAAAAATGTTCAAAACTGAAAATTAAGTGAAAACCAGCTATTTTGATACGACTTTTAGTTTTTAATCTATAGATTTGTTTGCAGTTAAATGGAGGAGACTTATGTTTAGGTGAAAACAACTGACATTTCTTAAGTCTGGATTTAAAGCTGACATAATAATTTATGTAGGTAAATACTTTATTACCGGAAAGTTACTACATATTTACATATTTATTTGCATCAATTGATATTTTTACTTGAATTAATCATCAACAATTAATTTATATAGTACAGAATTATTCAACAATAATAATTGCACTATTAGCTGCAATATGCACGCCGTATGGCGTTTTAAGGCAGGGTCATAAGCGTCGAAGAGGGGATGTGTATCCCTTTCACTAATAAGTCTGGTATTAACTTTTTTAACGTTAATCCGTTATGAAAATTTTTAGCTGTGGCCCATGGTTAGAACAACCAGTAAATTAATTTCCAAATTGTTAAAACTGGTCAAATTTATTTGCTTTGCCTTCAGATTCTCGTCGCTCCATCAGTAGCAATTCTATACCGAAGGAAGCGCCGGTCGAAGCACAAGGATTCGGCCACAAAAGTCATGCCTATAAGACCGGCGGCGTGGAACAAATTTCGTCCGACGTCTTCGTGCCAGTCAATCTGCAACACCTTGATGATGCTATCGAGGCAATGCAAGGCGCTTTGTGCAAGGAGCACGCTCGCAGGGTCCTGCTTGGAATACGAACCGCCGAAGTGTGGGCAACAAAAAGTACGTACTATTAAATTTTTTTTAAGTTCCCCAACTGTCAAGCTTATCTGAGCCTAGTGCCGATTCTTTGCAAGTAAATCTTTTTAGGGTATAAATTGTTTCGATTTTTGAGTTGTTATCGTATAGAAAATGAGTAAAATGCCCTTACTAAACACCTTGTATATATTTCTCAAGGAGTCACATTGTTTTACCACGGCCCATTAATTACGGATCGTCTGTACCTATACGTACACAAAATATGCGACTATATAATGTTGTGCCAGGTTGAAAATTCATTAGTAAAGCAGCTGTATATAGTTATATCGAATTATTATTACTAACATTGCATAATAAATGGACCTATATTATCCGGTTTCACTAAGAATATTTTTTTATATTTTAGAGGTCGAACAACTTTTTCTTTCTGTAAATCGCCCGTAGCATCTTTGCATTCAGGGCAGTATCTCAGATCGTTATTTCGTCAATTAACTTTTTACAGCATTAATTGCACTTTGATCTATACATTGTGTTTTTTGTCCAACAAAATTGTCATTTTTTTGTATTTACCTGTTTTGAAGACAGATGTGCGTATTATTACCATTCCAACCCACAAGTGGGGAATGGTACTAGTTTAGGTCAAAAATCACTTTTCAAAAATTTTACAATATCTTTTCGTTTTGAGGTCACCCGAATCCAAAAAACATATTTTTGAAAAATCTCTGTGCGTCTGTTAGTCTGTTTGTCTGTGAACACGATACAGGTCAAACGGATGAACGGATTGAAACCAAATTTTGGGAGGATGTTTGGTATGCAAATATGAAGAGCCCTATCGTTTTTGGGAAAAATCGGCGCATGCGCAGAAGAGATATATGCTAAAAAGGTGTTTTTTATATAATAATGGTATACTTTTCATAACGGATTATTATTCTATTTATTTTTTCAAGAAAGTTTTGT
Organism: Xanthostigma xanthostigma; assembly: GCA_963575645.1. NCBI lineage: Eukaryota > Metazoa > Arthropoda > Insecta > Raphidioptera > Raphidiidae > Xanthostigma > Xanthostigma xanthostigma. The sequence goes on along the minus strand of OY754466.1, from coordinate 54,582,036 downwards.
TAAAAATTTTTTTTCCTAAACTTTATAGTTTCAGAAATATTTTGGAAATAAAAAAAAATCAATCGCTCTTTTGTTTTATGGATTTGTCAGAAATAAACAGTTCGGCATGCTTTGATTAATGTTTACATGACGTGAAACATATTATGTAGGTAATTATGGCAACGAATAGCAAATATATTGAATACTAGCGATTACCCGCGTCACCTCACACGATATCAAAAATTTTATTTTCCTTATTATAATCAAATGTCAACATTTTTGAAGTTGGAATGGTCACGTCGCCCAATTGGCTGGAATTTTTTTTTCTGTTACACGGGGTATATTGCGACTCGAAAAGCATATAGTTTAAGAGCATTCCTCGGGTAATTTCAGTTGAAAATATACCTTATACAATTATTGACACGTATGTTCAAAACTCAATATTAGCGTAATCATTGACGATAATATTATAATATTTAAAGAGCATGTATAACAAAATATGGTATCGTTGTTTTTATTAATTGTAGCAATTGTTTCTTCTTTAATTTAAGACTTTTTTTAATACTATCCGTCGAAAAACGGATATGTATTTTAGCGCAGCATTATTTCAAGATAATCTCGAAAATCCTAGATACTTAAAGTCGCGATGGTTTTTTAATACGATCGCTGCCATCAATCCTTCTATAGATTTTATTTATGTATCACTTGCCTTTAATCGCGGCTTCGCTCGCGTTACTCCGGTTTTCACAAAGTTTAAATTAACCTGGTCGTGGCCGGATATAAAGTACCCTAAACTTAAAATTAGTAATGCTATTTATTATAGAAACGAATTGACGAACAAAAATTCTGATGCTGCAGTTGACTTACTCTACCAGCGGCGGCACAACATATTTTTACGCTTAGCAAACAGCTGCAGGCTTCATCGAAGTTGTCTGCAAAATAATTCTTGTATTGCTTAATGTTATACAAATGTTAATCGTATGCGCATATTTTTTTAGAAATATTGATTGAAGAGTCGACTCTATATTTGCAGTAATAAATTTCCAAAGTAAATAATTCAAATAGTTACACAGTGTTTATACCACGACGTGCGTGTTAAGCTTTTTAGTATTGCATAATCATTAGTAAATTCTTTGAACTTAAATATATTTTATAATTCACTTCAACTTGTAATTTTTCCGCTCGGAAGATATATTGCATACTTACCAACTAAGGATGCCCTTGATTTTTAATTAGTTAGGTAATTACTATTCATACTCCTCATTGTAGTTAATGTGTTTAATCAAGAAATTAAGACACTTCTTCATATTCTTAGGCTAAATAAAATCGAACGGCATTTTTTGATACTTGGATAATTGCCTAACACATTATTTACTTAGCTAACATTGACTTTTTGTTTTTTGTTACACGTTACACGTGATTCATTTATGGGGAAGTATAGTTGCGATAGTCAATAATAATTAATTTGCAACCAGTTTGCAGCTAGGTACGTTCGACCTTACTAAAATTGGCGACAAGACGTGTATCTATCGGTTGTTTAACGGACTAACTGACTACGACACTGGACGCTGCATTAACTAATTATTATGCATACAGTGTTCATAATATTAATATGCATCTTGTGCGTATAATGTTTACAACGTACCGACACAATATTGCTTTGTAAGTTTGTATACACATAACCGGTGGTCCGGAAAAAAAGCAACAATTCAGATTATTCATACTTAGGTATATCAATTATTATTGAGATCATTTATGTGAAACTGCACCTTGTCGAAAAAATATTATAACTAAAGCTATAAATTGCACTGTTAAATATTCATAATATTCATTCATTTGATGACAACTTGCACTTTTAATTATACTTAACGTATAAGTTTACAGCTGTACTACAGACAATACAATAATAATAATGCACTTGATCTAAAAACCCAAATTGGAGTTGTCGCGGAGTAATCTGGTATTCTGTTGGTTATTCTTTTTTTAATGTCATGGCTTTCATTACACGCGTCAATTACTTATACAGGGTCATATCAGATTATTTAATCGCTCTTAACAATTCACGAGTTTGGCTAAATAATGTTTGATTAACACACCACGTGCGTAAAGTGTTCTTTAAATATTATATGTTTTCAATTTGATATAACTTAAGAAAATCTAATTGCTCCCATTTTTTTTCAATATAATATATACTAAGGTAAGAGTACGATAACTTGCTATGCAAAATATCCACTGGAAATTCACAATTATTGTTTTATATAACATATAACAGCGTTATTGGTCGTTATAAGTGCGGAAAATTAATTTTTATAAATTAATTTAAAAAAATTAAATATGGTATAGTAAGTATATTATTATTTACTATAGCGATCGCTATCTAGTCTTATATAGTGATAAGAAAAGAGAAAGTTATATATACCTGTACCTATGATAAACAAAGATAGAAATATCAATTGGTTGGAATGAAATACAATTGAACGTTCAGGGCAGAGTCGTATTTGGAAATTTTAATTTATAAAACGAATTTTAAATTTAAAACACATTTTCATGATGATTGAAAACCACCGCTTTTTTTGATAAAGGGGTATGCGAATTGTCTCGCAGTGAAACGGGAAGGGGCAAATGTGGAGTTTTTAAAAAAACAATTCCGGGGTGAACGATAAACGGGTATGCGAATTGTAATTCTGGGGTGAACGATAAAGGGGTATGCGAATTGTCTCGCAGTGAAACGGGAAGGGGCAAATGTGGAGTTTTTAAAAAAACAATTCCGGGGTGAACGATAAAGGGGTATGCGAATTGTAATTCTGGGGTGAACGATAAAGGGGTATGCGAATTGTCTCGCAGTGAAAAGGGAAGGGGCAAATGTGGAGTTTTTAAAAAAACAATTCCGGGGTGAACGATAAACGGGTATGCGAATTGTAATTCTGGGGTGAACGATAAAGGGGTATGCGAATTGTCTCGCAGTGAAACGGGAAGGGGCAAATGTTGAGTTTTAAAAAAAAACAATTCCGGGGTGAACGATAAACGGGTATGCGAATCTAAATACGACCCTGCTTCCATAACACAATCGAAAGCTGCATTCAAAGTGAGATAGTTATACAATAATTCTACACCAGTTGCTATGACGTGTATTTGTGATTTTTGATTGGTTAGATTCAAAAAATGACAGTGAAAGACGAAAAGTATTTCCATTTTTTTCACGTATTTTTGAGGAAATTTGTGAATAATCCGCAAAGTTTTTTTTTTTGAACGTCAAAATTTAGCGTTTTCTATGACTTAAAAAAAAAATTTTCAAAATTTGGGTGCATAGTGTTATCGTACTGGACCCTATACTAAATATATATTTTTTATATTATAGTAAATGCTCTGAATTAACAACCCAAATATTATATACCTACTTATAATCTATTTTTTTATATTATAGTAAATGCTCTGAATTAACAACCCAAATATTATATACCTACTTATAATCTATATGTTGTTATAAAACAATAGTTTGGTGTGATTTCTTTGTTATACCTATATGTCAATTGTTTTGTTCCATATTAATATTTACTGACTGAATTTAATATTAATTTTGAATACATTTTGTGTTATTCTCTGTGCATATTGCGCTCACAAAAGTACATTTTCTTTGTAGTGTGTAGGAGAGTCATACTCAGTTATATTTATGGAAATACAGCGATTATTGTGAACGCCAAGAATACTAACTACTCTTAAGTAGCTTTTATCTGTTTATTGTACTGATTTTAAAGATAATTTTTGTAAACAAAAGCAGTTACTCATTTTGTACAATTTATATTCAGAAAACACCATGATTCGTCTGTTTTTATAATATTTTCTTTGTGCAAATCGCAAGTACTCATATACTCATATAGCATAAATGTATTATAATATTTCGTGTTCATAAATCTAAATTCATAATTTTAATTTGATTATTGTGCCTTCTCGCAAATTAGAATGTGTTCATAGAGTATCAAATGCTATAAATTCGATAATTCTATTGAATCCATGTTGGTATCTCTATCTTATAAAACAGTGCTTCTGAACGGTGATAACTTATTGTAGGTGTGGGCAAAATGTAATAAATCTGAACCGGTTCTGATCTTCTTATATTATGTAGCGTCTGTTGGCAACTTTTAAAACGCCTCCTTCTTGAACAGTAACATAATATAGGCTGCACACTATTATACTACGACAAAAGGGGGATGAACAATTAGCGAAAATAGCGATTTGCACCCGTTCAAAGCCGGATCGAACCGCTCGCTGCCTGGTTATTTACCAAGATATATTTTTCTAGGTGTTCTACCTGCTAGTGATGTAACGGATATACTTAATATGCGTTTTGACATTCCTATTTTTTGTGAATATTAATATCAGAAAATTATTTTTATGTGAAAATAATATTAAATAACACAAAAAATATTAATTTATTAGCAATTTTAAGAGAAAAGTTTCTTCTTACTCCTTTAATAAGGTAACCTTGCAATTATATCTTCTATCATGCATCCTTTACTTCAACATTGTAGGTAATGAAGCTTTAGACGTATTATTAATAATCATAAATCAATTACCTATTGTCGAGAACCGCAACAAATGTGTGCTTGCGACTTTCGCAGTCAAATTTTAATTTTTAACAAACGACGCGAGATCTGAAGTTGAATTATATTCGTATTCGCAAATGTCAGTTGACATTCGTTACCTCACTACTACCTACAATGACCATAAACAATAAGTCGAATCTATCGAGTGCCGACATCGAACGGATTAGCATACTGGTTTCCAGTTTTTAAAGATACATCTAATAAATATGTCTTCAGTATTTCAGTTATGTGGTTACAGACATAATAAACGTTTTTACACAATTTTACATAAAATCTATCATGTAGAAAATCAGATATTTATAGTTTAGGTAAAGAATTGATATTGTGGCCATTTGTCAAGCGTTGTGTGTAATGTAGATTTTATTAAATTAAAGAAATCATATGTATCCTTGATGATTTTAATGTTCATCACCATCAGTAACAATATGTCAATTTTACTTCATCAGAGTTCTATGTAGAAACGTGTTACAAATATAACCGATAATTACGATTGTGTATTTTTCCGGATTTTTTTTATTATTAAACTTTTAGTCACATGTAGTACCTATAAACGCGTAATTCCGACATGTTTTTAAATTTGTTAGCCAGGGTCAAATATGAAGTACGTATTTTTATAAACACGCAGCTCTAATTTATAATTACAGTAGGTATATATATTATAGGAAATAGGAAGTTGTATTTTTTTATTTTTATCGTAAATTTTAATATTCGATTCATAGTTAGACGAAAGAGTTTATACTTTATATGATATACTAGCGGATCCTGTAGGCAGACGTTGTCCTGCCAAAGACATAAAAGTCGTTTAGGAGGAGAAGAATTACAAATACACGCATTCTGGAATTTATATATAGGTATAAAGAGAACTGTGGTTCAAAATGAACGATAATATTGTGATATCAGCGCGATTGATGTTTAATTTTGTTAATTTTTTCCGTAATACACGACCTTCAGACTGTAATTTGAAAGAATTTATACATTAATAATTTCAAACTAACGGTCCATGCATTCTTCAGATATTTTAAAAAAAAATTTAGTTTTCGAAGTCCTCCGAGCTTAAAAAACATATTTTTGTCAGCTTGTCTGTGAGCATAATACAGCTCAAACGGTTGAGTGGACCGATACAAAATTTTGGTACGATGTTTGACATGCAATTGTGAAGAGTCCTATTGTTTTTTTTTTGGGAACATCGGAGCATATGCAGAAGAGCTATGTTCTATTACGTTTATATTCTGTTATATACCTACTTTTAAAAACGGTTCATTAATAGGTATTTATTATTCATAGAAAGTTTTATAAAAAAACCGTTTTTCTAAACTTTATAGTTATGAAAATATTCTAAAAAATAAAAACACAGTCAGCTATTGTTTTGTTGTGTAAATCTGTCAAAAATAACTTAGTTGGTTAATGTTTTTAAAATCTCATTAATATCTATGACTGCAGGACAGATACATCTAACTATTCGATTGGTAAGATTGCATTACTTTTGTATTACTTTACACACTAGTGTGAAAACAGGTCATTTTACTACCGCTATACAGGCGTGAAAAGCAGCTATCTTATAGGGAGTCGTACAAAAAGTAGCCATTATGTTTTTTTTTATTTCCACAGAACTTATATTTTTGCACATACGTATAAAAACAAAACATTTGATGAATAAATTATTTTTAAACGGTCGTCTTCTTCCTGATTTATTATGAATATAATATTTTGTAATTGTGTGAACTCTATACGTGTATCTAATATACCTATATATAGCAAATTACCTTTGTTTATATTATTACCTACACGAATGCCGAAGAAGAATAAATAATTATTTTTTCTTGCTAACCTTCCATTGAGTCAATCAACTTACAGTTGAGGCGGAAATTAGTGTTTGGTATTGATGTTCGAAAATTATAATTATTACCGTATTTTGAATAAAATTTATGCTTTTGTGATTATTTTATATTAGGAAATTGTTCAGTAACGTAAACATTAACCCCATCGTTAATCAACATTACACAGGCACAGCTATAATACATACTTTCTCGCCCTTCTATCTGAAACACATGCAACGTTTATATTTTAAAACACTATTCACTTCCGTTGAAAATATATTATATTAGATATCGTGTCCATCGAGATAATAATTAATAAGAAAAATCGCAGGATAGTGGACAAGAATTATATTTATTAATGTACGACGTTGAAAAAGTCTAAATCTATATAGACGAAACGTCGTACATTAATAAATATTATAATTCTTGTCCACTATCCTGCGATTTTTCTTATTAACTATTCACTTCATTTATATCTTTTTTTTTCAGTGTACGATGCATCAGCTAAAACCGCACAAGGCATTCTGGCAGGAACGTTCTATCAGCTCGGTGATTTCGATGAGTGCATAAGCGCCGAACTGTACGCAGGCAACTTGGTTGACCCCCAAATCCGAGGCCAGTACTGTCTGGCGGACGTTTCAGTTGATTCACAGAAAACATTAACTTCAAGAAAAGATCGACCAAGGAATGCTATGGTAAAATAACTCAAATTTATTTAATAAAAATGTTGGATTGAGAATTTTAATTTTGTTAGATAGCAAAACACCAGAATACTTTATTAACAGTGCGTATATGTATTTATAAACACATTTTAATCTTTTGCTGTTTATTAACCCGTTGATTAAAATTTTATATGTCAAATCAGATTCAATGATCTCCATTATTCGACAAAACAAAATGAAAGATTTTCACTTTTTGTTCGATTTTGCGTTTTAAAAATCGGTTGCCAACCAAACGCCAAATCAAACGAAAAGTGAAAAATCTTTCATTTTTGTTTTGCTTTATCCTTCTAACCCATGAAAGATTTATAATTGCATCATGTCCGTCCGTCCTTATATCACAGCCTTATCATTCCGCCATCTTTTCATCGATTGGGATGAAATTTTACAGCCAAGTATCTTATATGAATCGCCATATTATAACGGTGTAGGGAAGGTTGGAGATATAATATATATTCGTGTATTGGCATCAAAAAAGTAATATCTTTCAATTAAAAATTATTTTCTTCTAACATAACATCACGGTTCAGCTATGGGTGCCAATGACGATGCATACCTACTGCACAGAGAGTGGGTTATGGACAGATATACCTACATCATCTCGCGTCGTATTTATTGATTATTATTTGCATTATTAATTATCAATTGTTCGTTGTGTATAATCATATGACCGGACGTTATAATTGACCAAATGACATTGACCGTGATCGTATAACAAGTTGCACTTTGCAAACTGAATGATTATATAAAACGGGTTCGTCCCATCTTTTTGACATTTAAACTTGCAGTATTCTTTAATTGAATGTATTATTTTGCTGTTAGCAGTTATTTAGCGTTTATTATTTACAAATATCTATTTTGTCATAACAAAATTAAAGTGGCTGTGATTTTTGGATAATCTTTATATACCTATCTTATTAGATTTTTTTAATGTGTAGTACAATAGAAATATGTTTTATGTAATTTTAAATTGTTTTGTAGACGGTATTTATTATAATTTTATTGTGTCCCACCCATAATTTGTCATTTTTATAGATTATAGATGCTGGACAAGAGAGCGAATAAGAGCCTATTCAATCTATTGGTTCATAACGTTTTCTATCATCATTAGAATTCATTTTATTATTATGTAATTTTTTGTCCAGCACATTTTGCATGTATTATTGGATTAATAAAATTTTTATTAATTATCTTTGTTCGTCGGACAATTAATATTATATATTATTTAGTTTTAATCGTTTATCTAACAAAACAGGTAAAAAAAACTTAATTTTTCGTAAAACTGCAGCATTGAAAATACTTCAGATAACGTTATAACACAGAAATTGGCGTTAAAACCTGGTAAAAAAAAATATGATTCATTTAATTTTTATTTTAACGCAATGATTTCTCTGTGAACAATCAGGTACAGTAAATTGTTTTGCTGTTTTAATATGTTTTTATACATGTTTGTATGCTATCTTTTTGGAATATCATGCTTACAACATATACCTAATAGTTTTGTTGACCTTGTTATGTAAACAACATAAGTGCTACCACCTCTATTTGTTACTTAATATCTAAATGAAACTTATAATAGACTTATGTGATAAATTATGCATTGTTTGTCTTTAATAAGGTAATTGTTTACTTGTTGTCCAATTTCCTATAGACAAATTAAAATTTATAATCCGAATGAACAAAACATTTGCCAGTAAAATATAATCATGCTTTTTTTACGTTTTATGAGGCAATTATGCGGCGTTGTAAAATAAAGAAATTAATTTAAATGGCTATTAAAATTACTGTAATATCGTGTCATATATTTTAAAAATTTACGTTCAGGACTGTATCTAACATTTTGACGGCTGTAGGCCAGACCAAATCTATCGGTTTCTTTTTTTTCTGAAAATTCTAGAAATATTAAAAGCTGTCTAATATTTCCTGCGATATTGACGTCCGAATATCGCTATTTTTAACAGTCACGAACTTACTCATCAAAAATATAGCCCAACCTATATTATTACTGTCGAGTAGTCGCATTACGACATATTTATTATTATTTATTTACTCTTCATGATAGTTTTATGGACCAGTCCTTAATAATTGCGATGTTGCCCAAATTCTTTACAAGAAACAGTTACTGACGACAAACTCGGGTTCGAATTTCGAAAGAAAATGTCTGTGATTTTATTATTATTAAATAATGAAAATGTATTGGATAACAAATTCTTTTAGATCTAATTTAATTTAAAAGTAATTTAAAACCGATCTTTGAAGAAAAAATATTTCAAGAATTCAGATCAAAATGGTTGCCAAGTTGTGACATTTTATTTATAACAAAAAACATTAAAACATGTCAAGTCAAAAAACTTGGCAATTTTAATTGAGGTTTATGGTTGGTTTAATTAAAATTAATGTTATATATCACTAATATTCACAAATTTTCAGTAAACGACAATATTGTATGATTGATTACAGGAACGTTCTCGTGATAATGCAACTCAACATATCGCCGTCTGCGTGCCGGCATCTTGCGATGTCCGTGACGTAGAACGTTTTCTGCGTTACGTCTTTGGGGCGTCGTTTGCTGATAGCTCCGACCACCTTCGCGTGCACATACCGCCGCGACGCTGTCATCACAAGAAGTTTAGACCTTTTAACACGCTGGACGTTTTGTTTGGGTAATTATCTTACAAAGTATATTATGTTCTATACCTATATCTAATAAATCTGCCGACAAGAATATAATAACAATTATAGTGGTATATCAAGATTTCAAAATAAGTTGTCTAGATAAACACATTTTTAATTTTTCTTTGTATGAACAGTTTACAAAAAAAATAATTGTTATATTAGTATAATAAAACGTTGCTCAATTAGCTCATTCAACACTGTTTGTATGTGAGCGACATCAAGTACACGGGTAAAGAAATAAAGGCAATTATTGACATTCCATTGAACGCATTTTAAAGTTCTCACATTAAAAATAACACATTTTTTGTTTTAGGTGTGCAATCGTTTCATTTTTGCTTATTACCTTACTGGGCACTACATTCCATCTGATGCGAATCTACAAAATTAAAACCGATCCCAAATCAGAATCAAGCACTTTGGAGCAAGTAATATCATGCTTTTCTATTTTACAAAATATGAGTAAAATTTTGACATGCAAATCTGGATCAGATCTCAATTTAGATTTTATTGGCGGCATAAAAACATTAGCAATGACTGTTATTATTGTTGGTCATTCCGTTATCTTTGTTGTTTCTGGACCTGTGATGAATGAAGACTTTTATATTCAGGTTGGTACCAATGCCAATTGTTTTTTTGTACGGCAATTTTAATTTTATTATCTTTTGCATTACTAAATGACATCTAAAAGATTTTCTTGGCCTTAGTATTTTCTATATCGATAGGGGATTCACTTAGAACTTTTTTGCAATCAAAATATGATTTCATGGCTCATCCTACAAATCAATTGATTTCATGCATATTTTGAAGCCCCGACGTAAACAACGATTTCAATAAATAAAAGATTTCATATGCAATTGAACAAGAGACGGGTGACATTACTTGATTTCATGAAGTCAAAGTTGCCAAGCATATTCGATTTAGATTGACTTCTTATGACTCCCAAAGTGATTCCCGCAAGATTTGTACAGAGTGATTATCTCGCTCTACGTTTGTGATTAAATGGGAATTTGAAAAGTTCGTCTATTATTAATAATTTATTGATGTTACTTTCAGGCCACTACAAAAGTGCGAAACAGTGTGTTATTAAACAATCCATTATTTGTGGACACATTTTTAATGTTGAGCGGTTTTCTGATGTGCCGATTGTTGATTTTGGAATTGGAGAAACGTAAAGGCAAAATCAACTTCCTTGTAATATATATTGGACGATGGATACGATTGACGCCCGCATACTTTGTTATAATCGGTCTCTACAGTACTTGGTTGATACGCTTAGATGATGGTCCATTGTGGGACTCTTACATTTTAACGGAACGTGATAGATGCTTAACATCCTGGTGGACTAACATTCTTTACATCAACAACTATGTCAACACTGATTATTTGGTAAGTATTTTCTCTAAACAGCTTAACAACCTTAATGCGGTATTTGTACACCAAATATTGTTACGATAGTATTTCTATTAAAGGCGTTGGATTGAATAGGCTGCTTACCGTAAACATGGTGTTTTAAGCGATTTTTTTCCGCGTTTTGGTGATTATTGTAGTTAATCAATGAAAATTTATCTCGTTTTTAATTAGCATTTTTAAGGAATGCACTTATACTTCGGAACTTCAGAGCCTTTCGTTTTCGAGGATATTAAAAGAAAGTGTCTTATATTTTGACAAATTCATTTTAGATTTTTTCTTTCATCAAATCATTTTAAAATATAAAGCGGTAACGTCATCCTATTTAATGTATCAATAATTATTTTTCAGTGTATGTTCCAGTCATGGTATTTATCTGTAGATACTCAACTGTTTATGCTGGCACCGTTTATAATATATCCATTGTACAGATGGCCTAAAGTCGGTCAAATTCTTCTTGGAACTTGTACTGTTGTATCAATACTTATTCCGTTCATTATTACTTGGGTGCAAAATCTGGATCCAACTTTAATGGCTTTAATTCCGTAAGTTTTTTTCCTGTTTTATTTACAATGAAAGTAATAAATTTCTTGCCGATTTATTTTAAGGGATGAATCGAATACCCGCGCATCATAAACTATCTGATATTATCCAGTATTATAATAGCAGGGTACTTTATGTATCCGAGCAGAAATATGTTATGAATTTAAAAGTTACATTATGTTTGGTATTATTTATCCATTGAAAGATAATTTATGAAACAGTGTTCATTATTGTATTAGCAACAAAAAATACTATATCGAGCAAAAATTGAATTGTATTTCTGTCAATAACTAGCAAATTTTATCCAGCCGGTTTATCCATATCTGTTAATTTGCTTTTCATTTGTTTGAATCACCTTTGAATCACTTTCAGGCCAACTAGAATATATTTATTTGTAATAATATATGCTTCTTTATTTTTAGTGAAGTAAGGGATTTGGCTAAGAACAGCTATTTTGTTAATATATATGCAAAAACACACATGCGAGCTTGCTCTTACTGTTTTGGACTTTTGTTTGGATATATCGTGCATCGGTTACAATCGGCAAGGTAAAAATATACCATCAATTTATAATATATATTATGCAATCGTAGCTTACACATACGCGTAAACATTGTACTATCTTCATAAATTATTGTATATTATTTTATATGAAGTAATTAATTTTTTATTATGTCTGTCAAACGCTTAAGCGTTTATATTACGTTTTTTAAATAATACTTTTTATACCTCTACAAGAATGAAAAAACCCACAAATCAACTTTAACAAGGTGAAATATTTGATTTACATATTTAATGCGTGTTTAAGGTGTAATTAGAGGCCAAGAAAAATATTGTTAAAAGTATTTATAATTATCAACTTTGATTAATATTAATGAACCTATTACCTCTCGTTAACTAATATTAATACACATATTATAGGCTCTCGTAATTGGTTAGGTATCATTCGCAATTGGAAATTCACTAACGTACAGTTTGAAACTATAAAAACTTAAAATTGCTCTCTCCGAGGAGATTGCGCGGTTTTTAGGCTCCCGTGCGCTTATGTTAGAATTTAAAATGTGTAATTATGATTTTATACGCAAGACGTAATCGGAAATCCTTTTTATACATAAAATGTTTCACCTTGTGTAAATGTTATAGATTTAGTTTTTGTTTTCATTTAGTAAAATTTTATTTTTTAGATTGACGCTATCTTCAACAGTTGTTTCCTGGTGCTGGCTTTTTGCCGTTCTCATAGGATTTACGTCTGTGTTTACTTTAAACATATTTTATCAGCCCGGTTATATTCCAAACGCATTTGCTCAAGCGAGCTACGCCACTTTACATAAAGTCGGTTGGTGTTTAACAATAGGCTGGTTGATTGTAGCGTGCGTTATCAATAAAGGAGGTTGGTGTTTTTCATTCTGAAATAGTTTTATTTTGCAAAAATAAAAAAAAATGCTTTTTTATTATTCTTTATAGGTCCAGTCCAGAAATTCTTATGCTGGAAGCCATGGCAACCGTTTGCCCGGCTTACGTACTGTGCATATTTAATTAATGGATTGGTCGAATTACATAGCACTGCCTCCACACGATCGAATCAATATCTGAGTGATTATGATTTGGTAAGTACTAAATTAATTATCGGTTTTGGATTGTTTCCTCAATTTTATTTCAACCTGTGCTTAAGATTCTATATTTTGCTGCGCAGTTTTGTCCGTATTAACTCGAACGTCAATGTTTAACTTAACCCGAGCGTAACAGGGAAAAATTCTGAAAATATTGAAAACAAGACAAACATATATCGCATTTGAAAAATGTATGAAAAGTAGCTTTGTAATAAAATTTAACAAAAATCTTTATCTGCGCATTTCATTCATCTTATTAATTTATTCTTTTCTTTTCAGGTTTCAAAATCCGTAGTACATGTTGTTTTCACATTTATGGGTTCTTTAGTATTGTGTTTGATATTTGAATCGCCCATTCACGGTATAGAAAAAATTTTATTGCGTAGAGGTAAGCAATTCTTATGCGTGTCTTATTTTGTTTTTTATTAAATTGGGATATTCTTCATAAACCGCTATGTGTAAACAGAGTTTATTAACCAAGTTGAAATGTATTAATTGTAGAAACAAAGAAAAAAGAAGTAAATCAAAATGAAATTCATCAAGAAGCATAGTACGTACTTACAACTACTAGAAAGGTCAACTTCTTACTGTGATAAATCGGCTGGTCTACTAACATTTTAATTGCTGAATTCAAGAAACAGAAAAATAATTAATTAGTATGTATGTAATGAATTAGGAGGCTAAGAAAAAAACTACCCCAGTGTAAAGCCAGCATGACAAGTTATTTCGACCATGAAAATCTGTTAGTTAGAAAATTACGAAACTTACGTCAGCAGGAGTTATGTTAATATTTATTTATCTATTTTGCCCTTTAGTCGTGTAAAAGATTGCCAGTCATTTAATATTATTATTAGTGTTAAGTAGACTGGTGTCAAGAAAAGGAATTCAGACTCTTTAAATTTCAAACGCAATTTCTTTAGTATTAGGCATAATAATTTTAAGCCAAGAGGCTTCAATTAGTGTGCATTTATATTTGAACTGAAAAAATTGAAAAATCAATTAGAAATTTAAAATTTGAATTGAATAACGCAATAGTAATTGTTTTTAAAGTCAGCTGAATTTTTCTTGTTTTTAACAATTGACTCTACTAATAAGTATTTTTTTAAAGTAATTTACGTACATAGTTACCCATGGTAGAAGTAGGACGTCGATTATTCGTCACCTAGTATTATAGACGGAGAGCTAGCTGCGGAAATAGGTTTGCAATTTATAGAGCAAGGAAATCCCTCTTGTTAGTGTGCCATACTATCATTATTAATTAATCCGGGCGCCTGGCAGCTGTTCAGCGGTGGGTGTGAGAGTGGATGGGCAACAAAGGGGTTGTAAAATCAATTGAAGGTGTGCAATTTATAGAGCTCTGTGTTTGGTGTGATATTATATCTAATTATGTATTTAATTCGAATATAACAATGCCAGGCGTTTTAATTGGGGGAAAAGTAGTGCCAGGTGACATCCAAGGTGCGGGAAAAAGTGCCAAGTCGTCTCAATTATAGGAGACTGGGCCTATACTTTTTCATTAGAGTGTACCTTCAGAATCGTGTCTGCAAAAATACAGGCGCGAATATTCAGTCGATCACCCCGCCAGGCGACGACAAAGAGCAACTGTAAATGAGACGACTTGGCACTTTTTCCCGCACCTTGGATGTCACCTGGCACTACGTTTCCCCCAATTAAAACGCCTGGCATTGTTATATTCGAATTAAATACATAATTAGCTATAATATCACACTAAACACAGAGCTCTATAAGTTGCACACCTTCAATTGATTTTACAACCCCTTTGTTGCCCATCCACTCTCACACCCACCGCTGAACAGCTGCCAGGCGCCCGGATTAATTAATAATGATAGTATGGCATACTAACTAGAGGGATTTCGTTGCTCTATAAATTGCAAACCTATTTCCGTAGCTAGCTCTTGGACTATTATATTTTTGCGCAAATAGGCAAATAGAAAAGGCCGGAAAACAATAATAATAATAATAATAATAATAATATATTTTTCGTTACAATTGACAAAAGTTTGTAACAAGTCATTTAAAATTGTTTACACTATAAAATCACTTAGTTTGTAAAATTCTTTGTTTACCAGTTCATTCCCTAGAACTTCCTTGAAACGAGGCAGCGACTCAATTGTGTAAAAGAAACTCGGTTGGTAGCTGACTCCTGGAGTTAAATTATTGTGAATTATAGATGTCGGACAACAATAAAAAAAGATAACAAACGAAATATTAATAAGTTAAATACAATAAGATTGGGGGAAAAATTAAAAAGTAATCTCAAAATATATATATGCATATAATATGTAAAAGGCGGTACATATTTATGTGTTATTATAAGAAAGCAAATAATAATAATAATAAAACTATGAAATAATATTTCTCAAATCTGTCAGTCCCCTCCGCTGGTCCTGACCCCTGACGAATAATCGGGGTTCTACTGTATTTCTAGTGTATGAAATTTGTCATAAATTTTTGACGAAACTGTTGTTTTGTTTGATAAATTCTGTGTAAAACATTCATATTTTAAGATCAAACCTACGTTTGCATAAAATATTTACCAGCTGAGCGAGCTATTAGCGTAGGTACAGCAAAATATTAGGGATTCAAATTGATTGTAGGTATTATTTTTAAAAATTCAACTGAACTCTTTATTGTGTTTAAAATTACTATAACTTTTAGATAATATATATAAGAAGTGAAATAAATAAAAAAGAATCTCTCAAATTATTGCATGCTTACAGCTAGTAGTTTAGTATTCTGATTTGGTTTACTCAATCAGTGGTGAATTTATTATAGCGCAGCGATACAAACGTAAAGGCAGAGCTGGGCAAAGCACCGAACCTAAGCGCTTGAAGTACCGAACGTCGAGCAATTTTAAAAACGCTCAATTTAATCAGGAACAAGCACATTCATTTCGAAAAATGCCTAAAAGCATCGAGCACTAAAGTGCTTAAAAAATAAGCGTCGAGCATTAAGCATTTGAAAGTAACTTCTCCAACAATAAGTTATTACATAAATTTTGGACATGAACAATATTTCTAATTGATGGGAAAGTTTCGGTTAAACCAACAAAGAAAGATCTCAAACATGAAACAAAATAAGAATTAAAAAGATAAACGAAATATATTTTATTCTCGCTTATATTTATGCATTGAAAGTGCTTATTAAGCATTCTTAATGCTAATACGTGCTTAACAAGAGGCAAGTCTTTATGCAGGTACTCTAAGAGCACTATGCACATTACATAGCGCTTTGGTGCTATAAGCATTATAAGTGATCAGTTTTACAAGCACTAGTTCTCAGAACTGCCCAGCTCTGCGTGGAGGTTTGTAAGTATCAAAATGGCAACTTGGCGAATTCCTTTCAGATGTGTATCGTAAGGGTTAGCTATTTATTTATAAAACTTTGTGTACAAGTTTTGGTTCATAAAAAAAAAACTATTTTTGAATTGATAACCGTGGATGGAATACCACACCGCCTAGTCACGTGGCTAGATTCGGCACTGAGTTGTAGATAATATAAAATTATTTCAATTTGGTTACAGCTCTTCTTTAGATGAGTTTGGTATTGTTTAAATTGTTATGTTCCGGCATAATATAATTTAAATATACCTATACGGTTATCATTACCGAACTCTATGGAACAACAGTTGCATCTTTTATAGGCGAATCGTAGAATGTTTCCTGGGTTGTAAGAAAGTTTTCGTAGTTAATATACTTTTACCGGTATTGTAACACTTAAGTATTATTTTATGTTTAGCACACAAGTATTGTAAATAGATAGTTTAATATTATTTAATAGGTGAATGTTCAGTGTTCCAATTAATAGTAATTATTATTGTTGTGTTGATTTTACATATTATACATAATATATTTTATATGCACTCTCAGCAGAATGATAATATTATTTGTATTTGATATGTACATAAATGTATTATTTGTGTATTTTTTTTAAATAAAATAAATTAATAATTCGATTTTTTATTTTTCTGTACGAGAAAAAACTAAATCCTGTACCTACATAAAAATAGGTAAAAAGAATATTACTAAATATAAAACGGTTTTCTTTGTATCGAACCTGGTTCCTTTTGCCATGTTTATGTTTTCAGTGGGATATCAATATTTTTTATTGTATTGTGATATACGATCTAAATTCAAATCGAGTAAATTGATTTATCTTACTTCTGATCCGGATGTTACCATTTCTTGTTAGTTAAATCGCTAATTAGCAAGCGCGACTGTTTTAGGGGAGGGAAGATGAGATGGACGACAAAGGACATCATTTTTCTCTGGTTCAATTATATTAATATAATACTGAACTGCTTTTATAACGATACTTTTGCTACAGCCCTGGTTAAGGTAGTAAATTTATTAACGTAACACATTTGTAATTTCAGTTAAAAGCTATTATAATTTTTAAAAGTCACAAACATCAACATAAATAATATTGCGTTTAAGCGCCGCTCAAATTAATTAAATGCATAAGAGGTCACGACTTAATATTGTGGAACATATTATTAAGGATTTTTGTCGCATGCCTTCAATGATATATCGTTTAAAATGGATGACATCAGTAAGTTATCTCAAATTAACAAAGATTGAAAGGTTACAATGATAACAGTCGGGCTTTATTGTTTGATGTCAATCATCGTTTATGTCAATTTACTTCAATATAGAAAAACATTTTGTTTCAAAATAAACTCTAAAAGAATATCAGTTATTTATTAATCGTACATGTGGAAATATCCGCTCTAAAAAAATATAAAAAATAAGGTGTTTCTGAACTATTTTTTTGTAAGAAAAACTTTCAAACCTAAATGTGCTTTAAAATGACTTTAACTGTTAGTTAATTGTTTTTTAAAGAAAACCATAAGACATTTTATATTAAAATAAGTGTTTCAATATTTAAATAAATTATTCTGATTAGTATAAAATACAGTGTACAAAGATCACATAATTTTTTTATATGTTTAAATAACGCGTCAATTAAGTTGATTTTGCAATGTACCTACTTTTCCAATTGATAACATACGTAAATGAGGCATAGTAAGTTGTTTTTATCGGATGTTTTATTAAAATAAAATTATCCTCGTTAATTTAACTTGAGAACTAAAAAGTAAAAAAAATTAACCACAAATGTGTTTGCCTATTCTAGAAAGTTAGATGAATATCTGTGATGAATTTTATTATAAAAATCTAATATTTTACTGCTTCAAAATGACTACAAAAAAAATTTTATTTTTACTGTTTTGCAAACTTTTATTTACAATTTCGTGTAATGGTAGTGTAACAAACATTTCAAATGAGGATGACGATTTGAAAATTATAAACTCCTCAAATTTCAATAAAAATGTATTGAACAGTGAAAATCATTTTCAAAATATTCTTACGAAACTGCAAGAAATGCCGAGCAGTAAATCTATTGAAACCTATTCTGAATCATTATCAACAAACAGTAACAGTTCTGAACAACTGATGAACGATCAACCTGAAAATGAGGACGGTGAATTGTTGTTTCCATTATTAACATCAAATGAAATAGAAGAAAGTACCGATTCAAGCGAATCTCTCGATATCGATTTTTTAACTCTATTGGAATTCGCAAATATAAGTGACATCATTGACGAAACATCAACAGTTAACGTAATTTCTGATGATACGTCAACTATTAATGTAATTACTGATGAAACTACAATTCTTAATGCATTTACTGATGAAACATCGACTTTTCAAATAATTATTGATGAAACATCAACAGTCGACACTGATGAAGTCTCAACACATTTTGAAGAAATAACAGCTATCGCGCTTGAAGAAAATATCATAGATAACTCACAACTATTAAGCTCAATTGAAGAAGAAAACAGCATTTCCAAAAATATAGAAGAACGAAACTTAGAAATTTTTGATTTTGAAGAAACCGTCTACGACACAAATATTGAACTGCCCGATTTAAATAGCGATGAAAATGAAATCGCACCCGAACAAGATTTTATAAATTCAGAATCGTTTTTTAAAGAAGAAGATGACGCTGATTCTCAAGCAAGTGACAATTCGATTTTAAAGAAAAGTGTTGACATAAATGAAAAATCTACGAGTCTATTGTCAAATATTGCTGACAAGCCTTTTCAGGTCTCGTTAAATAATTTATTAAAAGATAGGGATTCGTTGGCCAAAATATTGCCACCAGCTCAAAAGAAACCTAAAAGGTAGTATAATTAAGTGAACGGTTTTGCAATGATGGAAAGCCTAAAATATCTTATTTTTTAGGCATCAAAGCAGCTTAGCATTTGTATTTGATTCAACTGGCTCCATGTGGGATGACCTTAGACAATTAAGAGAGGGTGCTCAATTGATAATGGCTGCCATGAAAGAAAGAGACGACCAGCCCATTTATAATTATGTCCTTGTACCTTTCCATGATCCCAGTAAGTTTAATATTATATCTTTCATATATATTATATTTTATGCAACAACATATTTAGAACATAAAATCATCACAACTGCCATTATTTTCTAATTATTGTACAATTTGTTTGGGAATGAAACTATTCTTTAACGATCTAAAACTGATATCTTATCAGCTATGTAATACCGAGTAAAAGGGGAAAATAAAATAATAATACATAAACGCGATTTATTTTCTTAAGCGGTCGGACCAGTAACTGTAACCGATGATGAAGCATTATTTCAAGAAAAGTTGGATAATATAGACGTCTATGGAGGCGGTGACTGTCCAGAAATGTCCTTGGGAGGTATTAAGAAAGCCTTACAAGCCAGTTTGCCAAATTCTTACGTTTATGTCTTTACCGATGCAACAGCTGCTGATCATGCTCTTGTTGAAGGAATTTTGGATGACGTGCAAAGACGCGGAAGTCAGGTAAAATATTCTGTAATAACGTCATTCGAATTATTTTCAATTTTTTAACATTACTCTCAAGCAAAACTATTTCAAAATCTAGAGTTCGTGAAGGACTCTTAAAATTCAATATTCATTTCTGTTGACAACAAAATAGGGAGCAAAAAGATCAGTTATAAGATTCAGGGTTCAATGTTGTTTTCCGTGACTTATCAAGTGACTTACTTTTTTATTTTGCATGTGTTTCATACCGTTTTCATAATGAAGCTGTTTATATTTATATTTAAAACACAAGGTATTTTTTTTTTTGTTTAGCGGTTTCCACTTGAATTATTTGCCGAATGTCTGCGGAACACATCGCGCAATTTATATGGCACATTTATGATTTTGATGCGATTTCAACACTTTTTGTTAAAGTTGTATTCTTATTTGTTCTTCTGAAATATTATCTAGACATATAATATTATAGTTATATACCGCGATAATCAGTCTATCGTGTTTATAAATGCTCACATTCGAACATTTTATGTACTCGCTATGTTTCTTATCCAAAATGATATTTTGTAATCATTCTTCGTATTTCAGGTTGTATTTGTTTTAACAGGATATTGTGGTGATTTAACTGCACCTGGCTATATTGTTTATGAAAGAATTGCTAGCGCAAGCTCTGGTCAAGTTTTTCATTTAAATAAAACCGATGTTAACGAGGTAAATATGTATTTTTGACATGCATCAGACACAGCGTTTTGTTTCTCCTTAACTGTTTAATGTTTGTTTCAGGTTTTAAAATTTGTTAAAGATACATTAGACTCAAGGAGAGTCAGTATATCTTCTGTGAAAAGACCACCGACGGACGAACCACAGACCCACAATGTCAACGTCGATCAGTCATTAAAACAATTCACTGTATCGGTGTCCGGTGACAAGCCAACAATTAACGTGGTTAATCCTGACGGAGAACAAGTTACCGGTCCATCTAAAGTTAAGAATATTTTAGACCTTGACAAAATTAAGGTAGAGATTAACAAAATTAATATCTTTTAATGCGGTTTTATGTTTCTCATGTTAATTTTTTAGACGAGCGTCAGCAGGTGCGTTGTTGGTACTTTGCGTAGAGGTTCCGGGTTTAACTTTCAATTACCGTCACTTTTTATTAAGTCTTATAATATTTTAGAAAAAAATGACAACAGTTTGAAAATATTTCCTAGCATATAAATATACAGTATCTTAGCGAAGGTAACGTGCCGTTCCTTTATAAGAAAGGCTTTTTCATTTGAAGGTTGTGAATGTTCTGGAGCCCGAAGTTGGCCAATGGGCGGTCGACATAAGTAGTAAATCTGATCACACTGTAAGATTAACTGGACTCAGTGATTTGAAATTTGAACATGGCTTTTCTGTGGAGCCGCCCCTCAGTTTGGATGAAACGTATCATCGTCCTCTAAAAAGTGAATATTTAATTTTATTTTTTTAAAACAGCGATAATAGTCCCTAAATGACAATAATTTTTCCCCTGTTCTTTTAGGTAACAAGAATTATTTAATGATTAAACCATCAAATAATGCATTACTATTTAATGTCACCATGACTGACATTGTTGATCTACAAGGCAACCCATTAACACAATTACCATTACAACCGTCAAAGCTCGACAGAAATGTGTTTATATCAGAAACATTTCTACCACCGGATGAACTCTTTTTTATTGTCGTAAGTGATTTTTTGTGTACTTTTTCTTATTAAACAAAGTAAGCTAACCAATTGTCTTATCTAAGGTGAATGGTTTTGACAAAAATGGAAACCCGATTCGTCGAACTACGTCTACCGCCATACAGTCGCAAATGCCCGGTAAATAAAATTTGTGAATTTTCTCTCTGTCTCTCTATACGAAAATATATTTTCAGTTGGTCTATATGAAATAAAAACATTTTTAGCCAAACCATATCTGATAACCGATGAAAAAGTAGAACATCCAATCGGTGTCCCTGTGAGTTTACGATGTCATGTTGAATCCCTGGTTCCAGTTAGTATTCGTTGGTTTAAGAATGGCGTACCTGTTAGTGAAATCATCGAGCGCGAGTAAGTATTAAAAATTTTGGAGTAAGCAACTAATTAAAAAATGCCTTTTCAAAGTATTTTTTTCTTACGATGGCATCTCTGTGATTCCTTGTTTTCAATTATTCTTTTACTTTTTTTGCAATGATGCCTACTGAAAAACACGCAAAAATCAATTTTCAAAGGAATTTTACTGGTTCGTAAATTTCATACTCGAGTATAAACTATTTTTTTCAGGCAAAGTGGTACCGTTCACTGGGAGGAATCTAAACCCACCCTCGAAACGGCCGGTCGCTATGTATGTCGAGCAACAAACACAGCAGATTCTACGGAACAACACGTAGATCTTACTATAACAGGTTCAGGATTATTATTGTTCCTTTCTGAAAAATACAAAATAATAAACTTAAGAAACTGAATTTGACATGTATAAATTTTTTATATTTCTGCACACAAAATCAGTAAGGATACATTTAAAATTTTTAGAGGCGCCGATTCTAAAAAAGGGAATGAAGCCAGATATTGTTCTACCGCTGGGTACTTCACTAGAAGCAGAATGTCACGCTGTTGCTGGAAATCCTGAACCATATACATACTGGACGGTCAATGATACGGAACTCAGAAAGGGTATCTATAATTATTATTATATTTAAGTGCTATTCTCAGATGCAATTAATTAAAAATATTGATATTAAACCTAAGCACTTGACAGTCTATGGTGGGAGAGAAGGTGTTATTTTTGTATTTTTTTTTCATTTTTATTAAAAGCCTTCTTTAAAATGATTGAAACTTTTTTTAATAATATTGATGTCCTGACGTCAAAAGTGACGTAGATTTTATAACTGTTGAATAAAAATTTTCGACTCTTCACTTCCACCACAAACCACCAGCTTGTTTAAAAAATGAACAACAAAAAAATAGATCTTAGAAAACTTGTTGAAATTTGTGAAAATAAAGTTGTTTCAATAGAAATGAGTGTATAACATGGTTACTCAAAATTTGAACTCTAAAATATGGATTTTTTTTCAGGGAATGGAATAGAAATTACAGAAAAAAATAAGTTAATTATAAATAAAGTAACTTATTGGCAAGAAGGTTTATATCAGTGCAATGCAATTAACAATGCGGGCGTTGATTTTTATAAAATGGACGTTCGAGTTCAAAGTAAGCATTAAAATATTAATTCTAAGTTACATAATTATATAGTTAGC
The DNA here is from genome assembly GCA_963575645.1 of Xanthostigma xanthostigma. NCBI lineage: Eukaryota > Metazoa > Arthropoda > Insecta > Raphidioptera > Raphidiidae > Xanthostigma > Xanthostigma xanthostigma. The sequence goes on along the minus strand of OY754466.1, from coordinate 54,558,560 downwards.
TACTTTTTGTAGAGGGCGCCTACACAAACCGTTTTCGTTACTTAGTTATGTTTTTCAGCTCCGCCATCGTTTTCTAATAACAAAACTGATATTCATGTGGCACAAGAGGGCGAAAGTTTAATTTTATCATGCGATGTACAGGGAGAACCTAAACCACTAATTGCATGGCTGAAAGATGGTCAGCCTGTAACGTTTAGCGACGATATGTAAGAAAAGTAAAATTGTTAAGTAAGATAGTTTTTAGTCTTTAAAGAAAAAATAATTGTACAATTTCTTGCACACATTTTTGATCAATATGTAGCTTAAGATTTTTTTAAGGCCATCAACAGATAGCTGTTAGCTGGTGATTTGAACCTTTGCGCCAATCCGTACTTTCAATGTAGAATTTATGAATAACCTATGAGATACTTACGGGATAGTATTTAATTGTTTGTATAGTTATAGATCAGAAGACGATTCGTTAGTTCTGACATGGCTTAGAGAACCAGACGCCGGTTTATATACATGCGTTGGACACAATACTGCTGGAAAAGCCAGTAAAAAGTTCAAAGTCGTCGTACTGGGTAAGATAATTTTATAATATAAGGTACAGATGAATAAATTGCAATAAAATAAAAACACCAAGACTGTCTACTCGTGATAGCTAATAATTTGTTTTTCCAACAAAAACCCAAACTAAAATATATTATTTTAGTACCACCGATGATAACGTCACCTGAAGATGATGAAGTTACTGTTATTGAAGGCCAGTTGTTATCTTTGGCATGTCCAGTCAGAGCGAACCCCGTACCCGAGATTAGCTGGCTTGTAAATTCAACGCTGCTGTCATTCGAAAATAAAATGATAGATGATGAAAATACATTGAGGTAATATTTGTCTAAACTCTAAAGAGCCGCTCAAGTATCACGTATGCACATTTTCGTTGTTCATTCATCTCGACCCTCAAATACATTGGCGATTCTTTCTACGCTATTTTTTTATTAAATTCATATACTAATAATTAAAACATTGTTAAATTAATTTTAAAAGATGGTATACGAATATACATTGAAAATTTTTGTTTTTTTGTTTAACTTATATAATTTTTTATTTCATATTAATTATCAATTGAATTGTTAATTTATATTATATTTTACATTCGATACTTTTATCCCCCTCTCTTCTTTTGTCGTAAAAAATACGGAAAATTAGAATTCTCCCACCCCTAAAAATCTGCTTACATAATACCTACTAGTATGGCCCCTGATGTAAAAAAAGAAGATAAATATTTTGAAATAATCAACAAAGCATATTTCAGATTCATTGCCAGTAGGGACGATGCAGGCCATTATGAATGCATTGCCACCAATAATGTCGGAAACGCCAATCGAGAATGGTTCCTGAAGGTCAACGGCAAGTTCACTAGAACATGTTCAACGATCATAATGAACAAAATTATTTATAACAGCGACTCTATTTTCTTATTGCAGTTCAGCCAAGCATATACCCCCCGGAAGATGAGGTGGTAAAAGTAACACTTAATAATAAAATAATTCTTTCATGTAACGCTGATGGATATCCGACGCCGAGAATTATTTGGTACAAAGATAACCAAATAATTACTAATTCATCTGATGTTGGGTTTGTAAGAATCATATATTTTGTCTCTTGAGATGCGAAACTGACAATTTTTAATGTTTTAACAATTTACTCCTATTATATTCAATTTTGACATTATTTCAGTATTTCAGAACGGGATGAAGTTGTTATATTTGGTGCCGTTCATGAGTCTTCAGGTATATACATATGTCAAGCTGAAAACAAGGCTGGGATAGCTACAAAACAAATCGAACTTGTCGTCAGTGGTAAGTTCAATTATTATTCGTGATACGTCGTCCAGTCTTCAATAAGACGTGTAATAATGGTCGTCTGTCGCATCGAACGAAATAAAACAAAAATTCAAACTTTTAACTTATTGAGATCCTCTCGCGGTATTGTATTATCTCGAGATTATATTTTATCGATGTATAATAATAAATTATTGTTTTCTTATAGTGCCTCCAAAAATTAAAGAAGATTTACTAACAGAGATCAGATTGGTTGAGGGTGAAGATTACACTATACCCTGTACAGCTGAAGGTAATCCAGTTCCTTTCATTGCATGGACAAAGGACGGAAAGCCAGTGCCTCGAGGTACACATAATTTTTCTAAACACAATAGAATAGAATATTTGGCCCTGTGCATTTAACAATTATTTACTTGACGTTTCGTTTTATAGCACGTTTTGTTTCAAAACAATTTTTTCTCTTGTGAAACATTTATTATTTTTAAAAAAATTACAGATATCGCATACATAACTTCGCAAAAAACGCTTGAAATAATTTCTGCATCGAAGCGTTCTGACGGAGTGTACATATGCCAAGCAGCTAATTCGGTGGGCAGTGACCGTAAGAAATATAGAGTCAAGACTATGAGTAAGTTGGGCTGTTTAATGCAATTTTTTCGATAACCTACGAACAATGTCGGCGTTGATTTGGGAAGGCGATCTAAGCAGCCTTCCAAAGGCAACGGAAGTCTAGATTTTTTATCACGGATAAAAACCATTGGCAAAGCCACACGTGCAACGCATATAAGCGATAATATGATTTACTCAATTTTGCCAGCTAACTCCGTAATGGGTTCTCACAGACTGATCAAATTACGAAAATAAAAATGAAAAATCTGTCATACAAAACATATTGGGTCGGGTGGGGGCTAAAAAGAATCTCGTCTGGTGAGTAACACTCACTAAGGCCGGGAATTATGAGTATTTTCATAAAAATAGTGTTTTACTTTTTTTGTCTATTATTCTTTTAGACATCTATTATGGTCGGAAAACCACGATAATAAAATTTAACAAATCAGAACAATAAATATTTAAATTTTAATTTTTTTTGACAGTAAATTTCTGCTGTTTAATTATAATTTTGAAAATTTCGTAACATATCAGTTTTATAAAAAACTATTTTTTATCTTTCAGTACCCCCCGTTGTTACAAATTCCGAATCTACTCAGGAAATAGATGTGAGAGAAGGAGATAGCATACAGCTTGAATGCCCGCAAACTAAGGCATTTCCACCACCTAGCATTACTTGGGAAAAGGTAAGCTATTTTTTCCGCAACAAATATTCAAATTATAATTTAGAAAAGAGTACGATTTTGGTCACAAATTGATGAAATATATATTTATACAACTCAAAAAGCCAGATTAACATAAAATTCTGGAGCTAGATCAAACGTTTCAAAATATTTTTTTTTCTCTAGCATCAGCTTTGGAATTGATATCCTAATCTAGAGAACGGCTCTAAATATTGGATCCTTAAAATACAGTGTTTACTTGTCTTTAATTTCTTGATTTTTAATACTTAACAAAATAAGCATAGTGAAATTAAGATTGCAGAACAGATAGCTTTCAAACTTTCTCTAAGTGATTAATTTTAGTAAATAACTATTTTAAGTGTAACTGAATCAATGAAATTAAAAGCTAGTAAAGCTAATAATGAAATTCACATTCACTAGAGAAATATCTACTTTTCTAGAATGGAAAACCGATTCAACCGGAAAATTCAATAAATGAATTGAATATATTCGAATCCTCGGCTAAAGTTTCGGATCGTTTTGTACGAATATCGTCTGCATCCACTAATGATGCTGGCAAATATATCTGTACTACCTCAAATCCAGCTGGACAAGCCCAAGTCGAATTTATTGTAAATATTCTACAAGTTCCAAAGATCAGAGATGCTCGTGACACACCAAAGCATATCAGCAAACTTGTAGGCGAAAGTGTCGAGTTGATTTGCGAAGCTCAAGGAAATCCACCGCCTAAGGTTCGGATTTTTGTTTGAATTTTATGATCTTTATTTAATTACGCACATAATTTTATGTGGAAAATGAAAATTATTTGTGATTGAGAATTCGTTCCTATAAAAACTACAGAAAGAATTTGGATTAAACGTTGGCGTTTAGAATATCCAATGAATTCAGTTGCATTATATCCTTGGAGCAAAGGATGAAAAGAGAAAGAAATATTTCAAATTTGATGTTTTATTTATTTTAACAGTCATTTTGCCATTACATTATAAATAATAAAATTTTTTCTTTATATAAGTATATGTTTCAAAAATCTTTATCTATAGATTCAATGGAAAAGAAGCGGCGAAATAATAACCACCGGTCAAATATTATCGATATCTAATTTACAATTACACCATTCTGACCTTTACACGTGTCATGCCGTAAATGTTGTTGGCAAAGAGGAAAATAAGTTTTATTTGGATGTAATAGGTAAGTTTGAACAATAAACGTAACGATTTAAAAATTTCAATTTTTTTAAAATAAGTATTCTCATTTTTGGTTTTAGCACCACCCAGCTTGAAAGGTTCATCTGAAGAAAAATTAGAAGTTATGGAAGGACGAAACGTTGACTTATCTTGTCTTATATCGGGACATCCAACTCCGGAAATTAAATGGATTTTACCTAGGTTAATAACGCTAAAGTCATTCAACCAACACTGTTCAATTTTTATTTACAAAAAAAAATATTTTTTCAGTGCAATTGCTGACCAGAATTCAATCAAAATTGATGAAAGCTCGTTGCAAATATCGATGGCCAGTAATAAACACGAAGGAATTTACGTGTGTAAGGGTTTCAATAACGCTGGGGCAGTTTCTAAATCTTTCAAAGTCACAGTCCTAGGTATTATTAATTATGTGATGGTCTTTTGCCTTTGAATCAGATCAGTCGTAATGTAGTCGTAGGTAGAAGGAATCTGAAGAAGTCATATCCTTTTTTTTTAAAGCCATCAGACAGCCCATTTCTAATTCTTATAATTAAGTATACATATTATTCGGACAAAAGTAATGAATACATTTATAAACATTTTAAAAATTATTTCCAGAGGCACCATCCATTGAAACAATACCGGCCGATGGTAGCATAGTAATAAATGAAAAGGGAAAATTTAGCATTGAATGTCGCGTGTATGGAAAACCGAAATCAACTGTGAAATGGCTACATAACGATAATTTATTAACAGTGGAAGACTATCAGCTATCTTACACGGCCAAAACTATGTCAACGGAAGCCAATTACACAAATTATATACTTACAGCTAGAGATGTATCGAGCGAACACGACGGAGCATACACCTGTATTGCTATGAATAAAGTCGGTGAAAGCAAGAAACATTTCAATATTACTGTGCTAGGTAAAATAAACAAACTGTACCTTATATTTATATTAGCGGCCCGGTCCGGCTGCGCTCGGGTCAAAATTTAATATATATACCGACTCTCAAGCAAGAAATTCTCCCCCCTACCAGAATTGAAAATATTTAAACTTTGCCCAAAAGTAGCGTCCCAGCCATTTTATTAACGATTTTTTGTTATTTACAATTATTTTCAACTGATAGTTTTTAGATCAAAAAATTTTTAATGAACACTCTTTTATTAACCCTGTATGTATGTATGCACGTATGCATCTACCTAATGGAATGTTTCAATTTAATTTTCACCCTCCTTCAGACGTCTGAATAATTTGAAATTTTGCACACGTTCAAAAACACCCAATTTTGTTTGTTTTTTAATAGAAGTACAACTAAAAATTCACGCAAAACATTATAAACAATATATTATAGGTACCTATATCTTTGGTTTATCGAATTTCAGTTGCACCAAAATTAATGGACAATGAGTACACTAAAACCGTTCTCAATTCAGAGGGTGATTTAGTAATACTTAACTGCCCTGTCGGCGGAAATCCTGCCCCGAAAATTGAGTGGTTCAAAGACGATAAGCATATATCAAACATTTCTAATTCGTTGATTCGTACTGAAAAAAATGGCCAAGTACTGGAAATTGAAAATGCAAATTCAAATCATACCGGTTTATATACATGTTTGGCGGAAAACGAAGTCGCCAGCGTTAAAAAAGTCTTTTTGGTGGACATTTTATGTAAGTAAGAATTTTTTTATTTCTTCTCATTAAGTCTAAAGATTTGTTACATGGACAAAAGTTGTCTTTTCAATTCCAATATTTTCGGTGTTGTGCGTTTTCGCATGCAAATTTTGCATATTTTATTTTTGGATTTTTACGTGTAGTGCCTATATACTTGCGATCGGCACTATTGTGTTTCCCTTTCTTCTGCGTTCTTTCAATTATTCAATGATTGAATTTATTAATTATTTTGTTTTTCTATTCTTGTCTCAGTGGCTCCTCGAATTCAGAACACAGAAGAAAATAAATTAAAACACGTTCTTGTTGGAGATTCGGTACGTCTTAATTGCCAAGCGTTCGCCCACCCGGACCCAGAGATTACTTGGCATAGAGGCGCTTCATTTATAGAAGACTTATCGGATATTCAGACTGAATACGAGAATGACAAGAAAACTCTGGTATGTTTTTTAATTTTTTTATTCTGCAAATATTTTAATTTCACTCATCTGGAAAGATAAGCGTGTTTGTAAGACTTGTTCGTTTATTCTGACAATAAGGATCAGGACTATTATATTTTTCTCTCATTTGGAAATCCTAGCGATATCCCGTCACCAAAATAGTTTCAATTTGCACTATGGTCCCGGCTTGAGAAACGTTTTAAAGCATTACAGTTTTAGTCAATTCAATTTTCAGATCATAAAAAATGTAACGGTACAACACAGTGGTCAATACTCTTGTGTTGCAACAAATATTATTGGAGCTAAAGAATATACGTTTCGCATTGAAGTTCAAGGTAAACTGATTTTTTTTTACATAACATACAAAATATTGGAATAATTGTGGAAATTATTGTTTGTGTTTCTTTAGAACCACCACACATTATCAACGACTCTTCAGCAGTTCCAACAACTGAAACAGTGAAGTTAAATCGTGGTTTTGTTCTTCATTGTTCAGTAAATGGAAATCCTGAACCAAATATTACTTGGTATAAAGATGACATTCCGATATCAGTTAAGAGTGGAAGAAATGATTTGTATATTTCAACTGATGGAAGTCGATTGCAAATAGCACATGCCGTATTATTAGATGCAGGAAAATATATTTGTTCTGCGGAAAATCCGGCTGGAATTGCGACAAAAACATACTACGTTACAATTACCGGTAAGAATATTCAGTTTATGCAATTATAAGCAGTTTTCTCTATTGAAAATATCAAAAGCTAGGCCATAACATTGTCATATTTCTGAGTTTATCGAAAATATCCAATTTTAATTTTAATGCATTCATAACAGTTTTTATTGCACATCAATTCATTTCTTCGATATTCATTATAGTATTACAAATTTTTTTCTCGACAGTACCTGCCGAATGGACTCCATGGTCACCATGGAGTTTATGTAGTGCAACTTGCGGACCTGGTATTCGCGTACGCAAAAGAAAATGTGGCTTCGGAGCAGACCAACAAGACGTTAATGATGTCGTATCCAATACAGACGTAACATACTGTAAAGGGTTAGACACCGAAACACAATCCTGTGACGTAATGCCATGTCCGGTAAGTTTCAACTCAGCACTGATCTTCAATGACTTATTAATTTATTAAATAGTCATTAAAATCGTAATCAGATTGTTAACTATTATTAAATTTTGTTTATATATATATACCTAACGCGAATGATATCAATTTATTGTTGAGCGTCTGTAATCTACAATCTAGTCGTCTTTTATTTAAAGTTACATGGAGGTTGGACTGATTGGACAAACTGGACATCTTGCTCGGTAACATGCGGAAGAGGAACACACAAACGATATCGATACTGTTCAAATCCTCTACCCGAGTTCAATGGACGATATTGCGAAGGTGACGACGTTGAACAAGAATTTTGTGATACACAGCCTTGCCCCATGCATGGTAGTTGGTATGATTGTCGTAAAATCAATTTTATAATCCTTTGTTTTTGTATTTTCCAACCATCTAAATTTTCAAATATTCCCTTCTGTTATAATTTGAGAATTCTGCTGTTGCACACACCGCTTCACTAGCGGGAAATGTAGAATTTTATTTAAAGAGTCACTATCAGTAGATATTTAGAATTTAGAATGTTTTTTTCTAATAAAATAATTGAGGTTTAGTAGTTTTGAATCAAAATATGAATAACTGCGAAGAAATTATTTTTTTATTACTTTTCGGATAAAGGTCAGAATGGTCGGACTGGAGTTCTTGCTCACAATCTTGCCAAACAGGAACTCAGTCAAGACGACGTGTCTGTAATAATCCAACACCAGCTAACGGTGGAAATGATTGTCCCGGACCTTCTGTTGAAACTATAGAATGCAACTCTCAACCTTGTCCAGGTAATTAACTCTCAAATCTAAACTAATATTATGAAGAGAGAGTGCGAATTTTGTGAGTTTGTGTATATGCGGATCGTAATTTCCTAAACTACTCATCCGATTTCAACAAACAACTTAAAGAGACAACAGATTCAATTCGGATATCACTGAACCAACAAGAGTATAATAAGGGCAGCCCAGGCGCTTAGTTGTCTTAGGATAAGCGACTTTAATATTTATAGAATTTCACTAGTGGCGATGTTATGGACCGAGAGCTACTGAACTTTTTAGAAGCTGATTTAACATACTTTATAATGTAAATTAATCAGTGCAAACAAAGAAAATTACATTTTGCGTGATTAAACTACATTATAAAGTATGTCACTTCCCATACCTAAATCAGCTTCCAAGAAGTTCAATATCTCTCGGACTATTATTATCATTCATATAAAAATATACTATTATAATATAATAAAATTATTTAGTTGACGGCGGGTGGAGCGATTGGGGTCAGTGGAGTAGTTGTTCATCTACTTGTGGTCCTGGATCAAAGAAAAGAACGAGAAGGTGTAATAATCCACCTCCAAACTACGGCGGAAAAAACTGTATGGGAGACAATATGATGGTATAATATAATATTATATGTCTGATCAGGGAATACATGCATTCGATTTTTGATACTACTCTCGTTTCAGATCGAAAACTGTTTTGTTACGAAATGCAAGAAAATACCAAAATCAATTAATGCTCATTTGAAAGGCAAATTCAATGGTCAAAATTTGGTTGACAATCACATAGCTGGCCAAATATCTAATCATGGATCTGAAAATGTTATTTCAGTAATATCGAATGACGTCGAATTACAAGACCAGGTAAAGTTTTTGTCTGGGGTGTATATTGAATATTAAATAGATTACCATGACGGATTTGTATTGCAGGAAGGATGGTATCCTTACTTAACATTTTTACTATCGCCAGTATCTTGGAATTTAGCGCATGAAGGTGACGATGATGATTACGATGACGATAATCAATTATATGGCCATTTTACTCACAAATCGGATATAGAATTTGCAACAGGTAACAAAAACACCGATAAACTATATAGTTCAATAATATGGCTATTTGAAAATAATCTTTGTTTTTATTTTAGGACAAGCCCTACATATAAAACATTTTGGTAGGGGAATTGATGAGAATGGCAATTTGCAAGTCGACATTGAAGTCAGTGGAGAAGCTCCTATAGTACAAAAGGGTGCACAAATTACAATTCAGCCTGTATCAGGTAAATTTTGAATTATTTACAATAATTTTCAAATTTGAAATAAAATATTAAAGCATAACCAAAATTATTTCATTGTAAGATGGCTCTAATAACCTATGTAGCAAGATTTAGTTGACTCAATTTATATAATTTCCAGCGAATTCATAAACTGTGAAGTTATTTTTTTGGCGTGATAACGTCTTATAAATTGATGAATCACGTCAATATAAATTGATGAAACAACGGCTGCATGCACGAAAAAGTGTAACGTTCCGAAATGTGTCACGTTCCGCCTGACTTAAATATGATATTCGAGCGGAATACGTTATCACGTAAAACTATCGTCCGTAAACCGACTTTACAGACAACCAATTTTTATTATTTTCAGAGGAATATATACAAACCGGTCCCAGCACGCTCTACGCATCTTCAAGAAGCAATGTAAATATAGATAAAAAGTCAGTACCGTACGTATGGAACAATAATGTGACGTACGATAATCTTCAGGATACTAGACTGTAAATATTATTTTTTTTTATATTTTAAAAGGTATCTTGTTGTTAGTAAAATTTTAAAAAATTTAAATAAATTTTTAGGTATCTCTCAGAAAAATTAACAACAAAAAGCGACTCTGAGTACAATCCACATAAAAGAGAAATGAGGTATATTATTTCTACAGCTGTCAAGAAAATAGCTGAACGCGATTGTCCGAAGGGTTTTAGAAGATATTCTAGAAGTGAATATTGCACAGGTATACTTACATACCTAAATGCAAATTATAAAATAGGTTATTCACAGTGAAGTAATTTAAGATTAGTGTTTATGTTGTCGAAGATGAATTACGTAAAGCCAACATCATTTTGCTCGGTTCCTTCTAAACTTTTAATAAACATTCCATTTTTTGGTTTTACACAAAATATTATTATATTTAATTGTTCGTGTTTAACAATTTTTCACATTTTGCCACAAGATCCATTAACTTTTTCGAATATTCAGTATTTATTCGCTTTATAGAAACTCTACTGCGTCACGGTTTGCAATAAAATTATAAAACGAAGAAAACGACTATAAAATATGCAATACAACGATTTCTTTAATAATAATTCTATTTTCACAGATATTGATGAATGCGAATTAGACTTCAGTGCTGGAGGTTGTCATTCAACCCAGCTCTGCGAAAATACTTTTGGCAGCTTCAGGTGCTATTGTAAGTCTGGATTTAAATCTATCGGTAATGGACATCGCTGTTTGGGTATGTAACCGGCTTATTTTTGAACGATACGAATACATGTTTCTTATGTTACAGTGACGTATTTTTTAGGCGAGATAGCGTTAGCTAAAGCGTCTCTATATACTCGCTTTGTTAGTCTCACTGTTTTGTATCGACCGATTTGAAAAAAAACTTTTCTTGTTCGATTCCTTTCCAAGTTATTAAATTTTGATCCCAGAGGAAAGCAAATATATAAAAAGAAAAAAAAACTGTGTTTCGCTCAATTAAAGCCAGATCCGTTAATGATATATTAATTATTTATAACAAGTCACCAGTATTCAGAAAAAAAAATTCTGAACCGAAAAGTCCTTTACACAGAACAAAAAATTGTTTTTCAGACGTAAATGAATGCCTTCAAAACATCCATCAATGCTCCCATGAATGTAAAAACACCCTCGGAGGTTACAATTGTCTTTGTCCCTCAACTATGGATTTGGCACCTGACGGAAGGACGTGTATTTCATCAAGTTAGTTGCAGATGCAAAATAATTTGAATGAGACATCACAATATAATTTCGGGCTTATTATAAATTGCAATTTTCTAGGTTCTTCGTCAAAATTAAGTCTGATGTGGCCGGCATTCTTCCAACCTCCGGAGACGAGAGTTGCAAAGAGTCCTCTATATTTAAATGATCATTCAAAGAATTCCCGAATAAATAAAAATGTGCGATATGTGAAAAATTTCAATGAAAACTGTCCCCTCGGTCATGAATACGTCGATGGATCATGTCAAGGTTTAATGTTTAAAAAAATCTCTCTGTTTGGTTTAAAATTAATAAAATTTAATTTATTTTAAACTTTATTTTAGATATCGACGAATGCACCGACGATCCTACTATATGTGGTATCGGACAAAGTTGTCTAAATACAAAAGGCTCTCATTTCTGTATACCAACGCCGTGTCCGGACACTTACGAGCATGATCCTCGAACAAGGTATTCTAAGTATCTATATATCTATCTATTCAATTATTTAAGTCAACGTCTGCGAAGTTTTTTTGGGGAAGCAAAACGCTCACAACAACGCACACATTCTACTTTTTAAGTTGACAACGCGCGATATAGCAATTGCGTCGATGCTATTAGACTGCATTGCGATATGATGATTAGCTACTCAGTTACTTGGAATTTTTAGTTCGATTGCGCGACTTGTCAAAAGCCTAGAAACTATATCGCAATTTCGCTTGTTTAAAAATGCAGCATATAAATGAATATCACGTGGAATAATATGGAAAATATGAAAAAAAGTTAGGCATTTTTTATATCCGTGCAATAGTTCCGCAAAAGCTATAGATTCTATTAATCGGAATATAATTTTGTTTTATACACTAATTGTCCATTTAGCTCGTGTATCCAGTTTTGCGGTTCGAATGCTAAGGTGCTTTGTTCCGAAGGCGCCCTCGTAGCTCAAACGATCAGTTATACAATGTTGTCTTTACTGGCGGATAGCGCGCAGCCCTTAGAACCCTTAATGGCGTTGCAGATGTATGCTGTTGACGGAAAACCTTTACCTCACACAGTGTTTGTAATACAGGACAGTACACCAGGTATTAATTAAAATATTTATAAACCAAAATACAATAAAATAATAGACGAAAGTCTAAAATGTTATCTTTGCAATTTTGGTTAAATTTTGTAACTTTCAGTACCAAACAAGAATTAACGCTTCACAATTCTTGTCCTATTTTATCAAATTTTGCAAATCAATGTATCTGTCTGTAATATCGAAATAACTGTTACTTTTTGAGTTCACACGATTATTTGCATGAAATCAGGATGGAAAAGACCGTTTTTTAAATTTTTATCTGCCTGTCTTGTACAGCACACATGAGTACCTAGTTAACTGTATGTTTTTGAACAGGTGACATATTTAAAATCGAACGGGAGGAGCAGCGTGGTATTTTAATAAGTACAAATACTCCAGTACCTGACCGAGTGCACAGGTAAAGTTATTAAAAAGATTTTGCTTTTGTTTTTTAATCCCTTAAGCAGTGAAGCTAGAACTATACACAGTGTCCTTCCCAAACTGCATCATAATTCTCTTCGAATGAGTGACACTTCAGTAAAAGTAATCATCCAACATGAAGAGTGAAAGACGTTGGTTGATGTCCAACACTCCGAATGTCGTTCATCTTTTGATGAATACACACGTAGTTATCAACCACCAAAAGTGAATCACGTAAGGAGATGGTTGGTCTAAACTCTAAACGCTCGTATTGTCTCTGGTGTTTGGAGATTTTTTTTTATTGCCCAATAAGTTCAGAAAATGCTCAAAAACATTGACGCCTCAGGCTATTTGGTATCTTTATTCATTTTATAATTTTACGTAAAAAGTCAATTCCGATATATATTCGTCTTAAATCGTATGTATTAAGATTGTGGAACAGTTTTCTTTAAATCATGATTTTGTATTTTTCAGAGTAACAGTGGTGGGAAATTCTTATGACACCGATGAAACAACACTTTTGTACACAACGAAATTTATTATATATATTTATATTTCCAAATGAACGATGTATTAAAAAAATGGAAATATTTGAATTAATTTAAGCGGCTAATTTAAATGCAAAACACAATGTTCAGTTGTAATAATTTGTTGTTGTTGCTTTTTGCTTTTTTTTGTCGTGCGCATATCGCAAAATGCAAAACTAAAATAGCTGTACAGTAAATTCAAAGTGATTTATAAACATAATTCTAAATAATTTTATAAGTATTATAAATTGTTTTATTTATAGACTCAATAGATAAACAAGGCAATAGATGGATGGAATGACAAAAATATTCCATTACGTCAATAATACAGAGTACCTACCAGAATGATAAAAAATTCAATCGGCAAAAATAGTATTCAGATTTGATAAATTACTGATTAGCAATTTCATAGCTATACGTAAATTGTTCCGTTAGAACAACATTTTCACATCATTCTGTTACTGCTGATTTTTGAAAAATCGTAACACTGCCATTAAAATAATAATGTCTAATAGGTACCTATAATATTTTGATCACGATAAAGACAATAATGAAAAATTCTAATATAAATAAATAAATATATCTATATTCTGTATGTACATACTAGGTTATTAGAAAAATTTATCCCTATTTCATAGTTATTATAACACTGTTCATCAAAATTCGTTGTAGACATTAGTAATAAAAATTATAAATGTAACAAAAAACGAGTTTTTCATTTCAGTAACTCAACTGACTAAAAATAGTTCTCAATTTATAAATACACGCATCCATTTTTAGATAACTATAAACCCTAAAATATTTTTAGTAAGCACAATCATATTTCCGAATACAGACGTAGCCCTATAAATATGATGAGTAAGTATCGACACCATCCTAAATACACATTTAATGCTGGTGGTACATCTACAACAAAAATTCCCGATTTGTACGGTAAATAAATTATCCAGCCATAAGATTTTCATTCTGAATACATTGTTTAATGTTTAAAATCGTCCCCTACGATTAATGTTTGACACACCTAAACCTTCGTCGAGAAAATATGTTCTATACGTTTATACCTACTTAGTATCAAAACAGACGTCTGGCGGGGGAATTAATTTTATGATATCTCATTCGTACGTAACTTATTTAGCGTTTTTTTTTGCGGTATCTACAACAATAGTTTCCGGAATTGTTTTGTCATCATAAAATTGTGGAACTTGATATTAAATATCTTTGAAAATTCATTGAAAATGTAACGTGACTTATCAAACTATGAACTTTGGTCGCCAAACATTGTTTCAAACATGATTTAATGACGATATCAATTTCTGTGAAAAAGTAGACGATTTCTAAATTATAATTGTTTGAGATAAGTTAGTTTATTCAGAACAACCGTTTGTTAATCCGTTTAAATAAATAACAAAGTACAAATACGAAATTTCTTTGATAAAAAAATTACAAGTTTAAAACTCGGACGAAAAATATTAATTGAAAATGAAATTATAAAAAATCTCGATACAAAAAGTAACAAATAATTCCATTATTTATCGTCGCCAAAGTTGTACAATTTGAGTTCTGGTCGTGTATTAATTATTATCAACTATTTAACTCTGGGAAATTTTTTATCGAAAACTTGAACTAAAAATCTAGTAAAATAATTTAGATAAACATAATATTACCTAGTATTTGAGCACTTAAATGCATTGCACAATCTATTTGGATTTTTTGTCGTTCGAAAATGATACAACGTTTTTATTTTAACTCATCTTAAGATTTTTTACTTGAATGTATCTATATGTGTTGACGTCTAGGACCAACTCTTGGACGGTTTGAACGTACCGAGCACAATATGGGCAATAATATTATCATAGAGGAAGAAGTATTCTGAAAATCCGGCCACCTTGAATCATTATTTAAAATATTTATAAAAAGAAAGAAAATAGGGGAAAATATTACATGATGAAGTCTTTGTCACACATTTGATTATTTAAACCTATTCCACATAGTTAAGTGAAAGGAGTTGAAATAATTAAATTCACTAGAAGAAACAATCACAGACAGAAATATTGATATCATACAGTGCGCGTCGAATGCATCTTCCCTGCAATTCTGCACCAAAGACGTAGTGGAAGCTAATTTTTTCAAAAAATAAAATAAAAGTAGAACAGTTACCCTACAATTTTCATGCTCTGTATGTATACTTATGCATATTTAAATTTTTCATTCATATTTTCATCGTGCGCGTAGTCGGATATTTTTTTGTAATATCTCCAACTTTGTACAACTGTCACAGCCTATAGTATAAGGCAGTAGGTATTTAAATGCCCCATTTAAATTAAATATTAATTTTTGATTCGGAATGAATTGTACCAATTATTCAATTAAAATAGACGGCTTATTTTTACAGGAAGTTGAAGGTTTACTATTTTATTTTAATAAAAGTGTTTGCTCTAGAATTGTTATGATTTTTAGTATGAAATTAATGTTCCATCCGTTTTGTATTTTTATTTTCATGAGTAGTCTAAATTATTTTTATCAATAAATCATATAATGAATCAATTTTATGAATCTTGTTATATTGAAAAAAAAATCACACGCATAATGTTGGAGATAATAATAATGATCCAGATATCAGTTATCTTTATAATTTTTTTTAAGGAGGTACCTACTTAATAATCAATCGTCTGTAACTGATGAGTCTCAATTGAGTATTAGATGTAAGCTCTGACGGCCAAATGTTTCTTTTGTGGTAAATAAGTGACTGTTAATAATGGATAAAAAGGTAAACACTTTTAAATTTTTTGTAAGGTATTTCTGGATCTACTTACTTCACGAACAGGGAGGAGGAGTTTTTTTTATGAAATTTAATTTTTCTAAACGTAGAGAATATATTTTTTACATTTTATTTTAACGAGGATTTGTATTTTCAAATAAATTAATAGATATAACACTTTCCACTATTTCAGACGAAATCAACTTTAACATGTCTGATCTTATTGTCAGCCGTAAGACTGTACGTATGTGAAAATTTTGAAGAGGTTCACAATTATTTAGAGTATTTCGTTGATGAAACAAATTACGATTTCCTAAATTATGACGCCGAGGAGGAAAGGACAGTTTGCGATCAGGATCTCGATCGACTATTGGAAGATTACAGAAACAAGAAAGAGTGGGCCGTAGACAGTAAGTGCGCGCATTCACACAATATTTTACGCGGTTCACATACTAAAGCTAGTTGTAAAGCTTAGGCACCAGCAAGACAGCATTTATATATGTTACGGTAAATGTAAACTCTTGGGAAATGTACACATTTACCGTAAAATGTGCCGAAGAATGTGTACATTAATTAAATGTAGATATTGCGGCAAATGTACACATTCTCCGGCACATTTTACGGTAAATGTGTACATTTCCCAAGAGTTTACATTTACCGTACATATACAAATTCCATAATAATCATAGTACTTTAAATGTGTGCTTTGCTTAATATTTATAACATGTAAACTCAAATTCACTGTATTTTGATCATATTGATGTATGAGGGGAACTCCCTTAATTTTATTTTACCGTAAATTCGACTTTAGCTGTTTTATCTATTGGTCACTGATATAGTTTGTAACTATTTTGATACTATTTTTTTTGCATACTCCATTCAAGAGTCACGAAATGTGTTTAAAATGATTATTGTTTGGTCTTAGGAACAAAGTTTAGGGCATGACTAAAACTCTTAAAGAGTACGGTATCTCTAATACCTTTACACGTATTATGCATATAGAGTGGGTATCTGCAAACAACCTTTCATTTACATTTATTATAATAAAATCAATAGTTTCGTCTTGGTAGCAGATGACACCGAACCAGTTTCAGCTTATAACTTTTAGGTTTGTGTGAATTTATAGATTGAACAAAAAAATGTAACTATAAGCTGCAGAAAAAACTTTCTCGAAAAACACTGCAATTAATTAGTCGGTATATAGTTGCCGACACTGATGCGTTTCAGTATGACCAGGCGCTCAGTTAGAATTTTTCATTTTTATACGATATGAAAACGCGTTCGATTTAATCAAAACACGCAATAATTCATCGCGTCGATTTTCATCTGACAGTGTATTGGAACAAAATCTAAATACAAACTATATCGTTACGTAAATTCTATTTTTTTGTTCCCAAAAGGAAATGAAAATAATGTTTCGTTCATTATTGTTCGCTTTCCAGTACAATTACTTTCAAAGTAGATATCATTAAAATTTACTGTGATTTCTATGGTAACGTAGTGCTAAAAGCACTTTTGGCGTGGAAAGCCATATAAAAAATGAACATAAGTTAATTGACCCTTAAATTGCAACAAAACGTATTTAAACATTTCATTGTGAAAATAAAGACAATTTCATTACAATTAATCACAATCTATTATTTATCAGTAATATAAATTGGTATATGTATTTCTAAGATAAAAGCATTGAAAATCGTAAACCAATAATTTTATTAAAGGAACTAGGTATATCACATATCATCAATAATAATTAATTAGTATTTTTGTCTTATCTAAGCGAATAATAATAATAATCAAATAAAAGTTAAAAGTAGGTATGTAGTTCAAATATTCCGTATCTGTTGAAATGAATAAAATCTGTTTAAACGTCTTTTAGTAAATAACGAGGCTTCATAATTTTTGGTCAAGGAATATTCATGAACCCTGTTTTTCTAGTTATAATCTTATAATATAAAAAATACACTGAAATGAATTTGTAATCTTTTTTCAGTGCTAGATGCTTCTGCTAAATTACAGTCGGGTATTAAAAGAGGACAATTAAATAATCTCGGTCATTTTGATGAATGCATGGACATTATGAACATACCACTTGAAAATCATACGATAAGTGGAAAGTATTGTATGGCAGATGTGATTTTAAATCACTCAGAAAATAATACAGACGCCAGCAGACAGGTTTCCATACCTTCGGCTGACTCATTCAAAACACTGAAAATGGGAATATGTATGCCCAGTTCGTGTGAAGGTCCCGAGGTAGCTATTAGGATGAATAAATGGATAAACAGGCTGTTAACGGCAGATGTAAATGTTACCGTCAATCCTAAAACCTGCGTTCTAAATGAACCATATAAATTGAGAATAGGCGATTGGTTTGTTGTGTAAGTTTCTTTTATAAAATCAAATCTTCTTTCTTTGAAAAGAAACTGCAGTTTACTATAATATAGAATTTGTATTTCTAATTTTTTGAGATTCTTCATTTCTTTAGAACTATATTTCACTTATATTTATTTTTTCAATTTTTTTAAAAATATTTACAATAAAACCAACAATTTTTGAATTGTTTGTCTCGAGGGGAATTTGTTGGTGCGATGGCGTTTTATGAAAAGTGAAAAGGGGAGAAGCGCAGGGAGAAGTTCCTTAAAAAACGTGCGCAGAGTATGTTAAATCCCTAGATTCTTGTCAACTCTAATAAATAAATAATTTTTTTACAGCGCTTTTCTCATTTTACTGCTGATTGCTATAATCATCAGCACATATTATGATGTTTATTTGACGAGAACGGAACAAAGTAAGTATTTTCTAATCACATATTTACACGGATGTGCGGTAAATATTAAATTTAATTATATATAAGTATATTTTTTTTTTAATTTTCAGAACCCAAAAATTTAATGTTTGTGGCATTTTCTTGGTATTCTAATGGCAAACGTTTATTCCGAGTGCCGGAGAAAAAGAATAATTCTCAAACTATAGATTGTTTGAACGGTATGCGGTTTCTGAGTATGATGTGGATTATAATGGGACACAGATATCTGATGAATATAACGTTCCCAATTTACAACACGTTGATTATTAAAGATGTAAATACAAATCACATTCCGCTCGCTTTAATTATAATAATTAATATTTAAATGCAGTTCCCGACATTGTGCCATTATCTTTTATACTTACATAATTAGGTAATCGGTCGTGGCTTTGTGTAAGAAACCACCTCGATGATCTAAAATTATTGTGAAAAAATCGTGGAAAACTTGAACAAGAAAGCCGGTAAAGGAATTAAAGTTTCTTGGCGAAAGGCATATTGTCTTGCCGGGATTACAGTACCTTACAAATATATCACCACTATAACTGCACTACTCATTTAATTGTTTTAATTAAGTTCTAATGCAGGGAAATATTATTATGTATATTTTCCAAAATGTTTGAAATTCTAAGATAAAAAGAAGAAATTGGCCACGGTGTTGCTTCTATATATTATATATTGGATTCGGATTGTACATTTTCACACGTTAATATTATTGTATCATTCTATGATCTATTCTCAATATTGAAATACAATTTTTATTTTAGTGGACTCAAAGCATGGAAGGTCAACTCATTTTAGGCTGTTCTGTCACAGTTGATACATTTTTAGTACTAAGTGGAATACTTTTAGCATACTCAATGTTTAAATCACTGGATAAAACTGGATCTTTCAATATTATTGTTTTATATATACATAGATATATAAGGTAAATCTATTTAACTAACTAAGATTCTTTAATATCTTTGAAGTTAAATATAAAAGCAAAATTTTATTTTTTGATGTTTTAATTCATAATATGTTGCTCATTCATTACACAGAACTACGGATACTACCTGCAATTCGTATTTATTTATACAATTTGTTATTAAAAAAAAAAGATTATATTATGAATATATATTTTTTTATAAAATATTAATGAATGAAGTTTGAGTGATATTTGTTGCTGCTGTTTTTTTAGAGTGACTCCGGCTTATGCTGCAATTATTTTGCTGCACGTAACGTTGCTAAAATATATGGGATCTGGACCGCTATGGCAATCAACTGTAGACAGCGTTGCTGGAAATTGTGAAAAGTACTGGTGGTCAAGTCTCTTATACGTTCAGAATTATGTCAACCCAAACAATATTGTAAGCATAAATTTCCATATTAATTTTATATAGTAGCTATCGCCGATATTCGCGAATATTCAATTTTCTAGTGGTTTTGGGTACCTACTAGGTTGATTAATTACTTATAATAAGTCAAAGCTTTTTTACCTGATGTTAAAATTAAGGCTGATATTTTATCTTCTTTAATATTATTATAATATTAATTAATCACGAAGCATTTTTTCAAAACCGATTAACTATAGGCGTATTAATTGAATATTTTCATTTGTCAGTGTATAACTCAGTCATGGTATTTGTCCGTGGACATGCAGATGTATTGGATAGCGCCGCTGATCATTTATCCACTGTGGAGGAAACCGAAACTTATATGGATTATCCTAACTCTATTAATTATTGCCTGCGAAGGCGCAATTTTCGGCATAGTTTATGCAAGAAGAATGCCAGCAGGATTTTTAGCAGGAACGTGAGTATAAAATTATACTATTAAACAGAACTATTAAAGTGAATTTATATTTTTCTAACGGTTTATTTAATTACAGAGGAAAACAAATTCTCGAACGTACAGAAAAATACTATGTGCCGACACATACGAGAGCCACGCCGTGGTTAATGGGTCTTGGATTAGGTTATATTTTACATAAGAGAAGGGACATGAAAAAAGTTCGCATTAATAAGGTAAGTTTATAGTTTATGTATTGTAATATTATATTTTTAATTTTTAACCGTGGCGAAATCTAGCGACCCATTACTTCTTCCAAATTGAAACTATTATCTTGGCTAAGAGGAAAAACACCTCAAATAAATGCGTTGGAAAATTCAAGATTTCGCGATGGGTCTAAACTTAAATAGACTATAATTGGCCGTATTGTGTTACAGTACTTGTCCGGCGTTCTGTGGATCGCTTCGGGAGCGACAATGCTTGCCGTGATTCTGGGCATGTACAATTTAATGCAGTCGGACCACAAATACGACGCGAGCGATCCTATTTACTTGACGTTCAGTCGAATGGCGTGGGCCTTGGCGCTGTGTTGGATAATATTTGCGTGCACACAGGGTTACGGAGGTACGTAGCTATAAAATTTAAATACGAAAATAAATTAAATGTGCCAAACTAATCATCACGAAAACATTTTAAAAAAATTATAGAAAATTCCCCCGGATAAAATTAAAAAGGCAATGTTAAAAATGTAGGGCTTTTCTACAATCATACATACATTAAAACAGAGCGATTCTCGATGGACGCTATTTGCAAATTTTTATTAATATTTTAACAGTTGTTTCTATATTCGTCTTCGTGTTTCTTTGAAAAAAAAATACAAACGAGTCGTCTATAATAAAATATTTGTTTTATTTTTCTCTTTGTAGGACTAGTTAATTGGTTCTTGTCGCTAAGTCTGTGGATACCACTTTGCCGTTTGTCATACTGCATCTACTTAATACATTTGTGCTTCCAGACGTTATACGGTGCAACAACTAGAATAAATAATTACTTTTCAGACTTCGAAATGGTACGTAAAATAAAAAAACCGTTCTCTATGTTCCTTGTGACGAAGCAATTTCATTTTGGTTAATTTTTTATTAAGCTGGTCCATTCTAAACCCATTTTCATGTTAATAATTAGTTTTTTTTGCTTTTCTTTTAGTTTTACAAGTTTTGGAGTGATTTTAGTATATCACTAATATTAGCTATTGCATTGACATTAACGTTTGAGTCGCCTATGATGACTATTGAAAAAATTATATTTGGTAAGTAAAAAGAATATTATATGCATTGAAATTAACAATGTCAACTCTATTCGTTATTTTATCAACATTGTTTTTAATAATAAACAGAAAGTCCTGTTCATACTTTCGATAATGGGATCATCACAGCGATCTACTATTTTCTTTAATTAACAAAATGCTTATTTTAATACTTTGATAACTTTTCGTTACATTTTAATTAATAATCAATTATTACAGCTGCTCGTTAAAATTATTAAAGTAGAACGATGTTATTGGATTTTTTTTAAATGTATTAGTGCATACTAACTGTACGACTGCATATTATTATGGTTTAAAAGTGAAAAAAGAAGGTATATTTACATCAACAACTCTTTATTTACAGGACGAAAACCACGGCCTCCTCGTGAAGAAAAAGCGCCGACTGTAGTAGTACTTGCCGATAATAATCGCGAAGAAAAATGTTTTTCACGTCTGTGATCGAATTTTCCAATCATAAAAGTTAATAAAACCAGTAAAAAATAATGTGATAAGATACTGATTATTGTACATAAGCGTAGTATTTATTTTTTTATACTGATGTAAATTAATAAAAAATATAATAGTTATTATATTTATTTTTTATTTAAATACGTTTTTTGACAAAACAATTTGTATTTCTATCGTCATTCTTTTATTTACAAAAATTTCCTCACTTATATTTGATCCTTATTTCATGCGACCCGTTCCGATTTTGTGCTGGGATGTAATGCGTCGTACATATAGGAAAAGGGGAACACACGACCCTAATTAAAAGAAATTTACTTTTTCTAAGTTATTTTTATATTAATTTGGATAATAATTATTTAACTCTGTTCATTTATATGATAAAGATCCTTGCTCTTCTGAAATTCCTGATTATTTTGCGATGAAGTCGTCTAGTGTGATTTGTCTACATTTTCTTCTTTTCTTGTTAAGCAAATGTCAGTAGCAAGAGATCATTTTCAAGACGCTTTGTACACTCTTTTCATCATTGGCTACAATTTTCTCATCGATTTCGGCTATCATTACTAAATTTTCTCTACGGCAAATTAGAATGGACGATATTTTGCTAACCTTTGGCAAGAATAACGATTTCTTAATAGCTTAGTATTGTTTTTCGTTTGTAAAATGATATTAAAATATCAGTTGATAAAATATTATTATCTAACTTTTATCTTGATTTATGCATTGTATTTGAACAGCTGGTATCATTTAAAAGTATCGTAAGAAATGATAATATTAGAAATCATTTTATTTGTCGTAATTTGATTGCAACAATCACGAATGAAAGATTTATATATATATTTTTCTTAAACTAAGTTCAATAAACTCAGTTTATCACAAATAACTTATTCCATTGTTCAAAAATGACATTGAGAAAACGTAAAAATCAGATGAAAATTGTTTGTTTGTGTATCAATTGAACAGTATAATAGCGTGTTTCGCAAAGTAGCCCGTAATTATTAATGTTCCGTAAGTATTTGATTTTATTATTTTGCAATTAAATCAAGGTTTGAAATGTGTGTTCTTATTGCGAAAATTGTTTTCTTACAGAGCAAAATGTTGTTTATAATAACGATATTTTTATGGTTTTTATCATTCCAAATTGTCGACTGCTATCAACTAACCTGTCCTCAAATTGAACCTTTTCAACTAAACTCAGATTTTGACTGGAAAACATTTACTGTTAACGATATTTTCAAACAATTTATAGAAAAAAACGATTTGCGTAACGACAATCCAACGTGTAAAAAGCATCTAATAGACTATTTTTGCGGTTTACAAGCGAATAAAGCGTGGGCTTGGCAAAGTAAGTCTTATGAAAATTATATAAACGCGATGTTACGAAATAAATATAGAAAAGCTACTCAGGGCTAGACATTATTAAAATATATTGGACAGGAACTCAGTGCGTAAAATTGTTGTTTTACCAATCTTTAAAAAAAAAATGATTTTTTCATACTCTATTTGTGAAAGGCTATTTGGATAAAACATTCTTTAGGTTCTTTGTGCTAAAATATACGGAAGAGCTAATTTGTGCAAATGTTTATTTTTGCATGTTACATAATGTCCCAAATGTACATAAAAACGTATCAAAGAATTTTTGAAATTTTTGAAGTGTTCGATGCATCGTCCAAACTGCCGTCCGGAATTTTACGTGGAAACATAATGGATTTCGGTAACTACGACGAATGCCTCGATTTATCGCGTCCTCCACATCTGCACGAGCCGCCTAGAAATTTAATAACAAAATATTGTTTTGCCACAATGCGTTTACCGGTAAAATTTTTGGATCAATCTCCACTCAACAAGATCGACACATCAGTAAAAGCAAATATTAATATCGGCGTAAATTTAACTTTGGCGATTTGCGTGCCTTCAACTTGTCGCGGAGAAGATTTATCTAATATGATTGAAAATGTCACCGATGCTCGATTCAAGGTTTACATTAACGAGAAGATGTGCTCAAGAATATACTCGGGAAAAACGGCTCAAAGAGCTTGGAACTGTGTTGTGATGTGTGTATTAACTTTTCTTTTTAATCTTTTTAATTAGGTACAGTCGAGTCGCGTCATGAGACCGCTTTTTGGGTGACCGGCGACTCATGTTCTCACTGAAGACCTTCCCCTTCCAAAAGCTAAAAAAAATCATCACACACTTAAAAAGTGGGGGAAATGTAAACCGCGACGGGTCGATCGCTGAGCTGATGTGGGGGAACGATGATTCGTAGAATTATATTCCCCTACAGCCCCTTGACCGGGTTCATAACGCGATTCGACTGTATAAAACTGAAGATTATCTCTTGTATCCAAGATACTGCTTCGCATTTTTTATACTGTTTGTATGTAAATTTAGGTCAAAATTCCATTTTAAAAAATTTACAATATTTTTTCGTTTTCAACTCCCTCGAATCATGAAAACATATTTTCGGAAAACGTATGTGCGTCTGTTATTCTGTTTGTCTGTGAACACGATACAGGTCAAACGGATTAAAATTTAATTTTTTAAGAAAATCTGCGCATTTCTAAAACTGCTTAACAAGTTATAGACATAATCTTTCAATTTCCAATTTTGTTTCCATTTTTAAAAGTAGATACATTTTCTTTTATGATAGTTACTTGAATGACTAGCACAGATTGACTGTTTGTTTTTCTTTATTTTAGTGTAATTTTGGTAGTGTATTGCACGTTCATTTGCATTTCTACCGGATTTGACATTTATATTGACGATGCTACAGATAGTAAGTGCAAATAATATATTCAATGTAAATTAATAAACAAACAACTTGAAAATATATATACAATCAAAATATGAATTTGAAATCAACCAAAAATTTCACCGTACCTATAAAACTAAAGATAAGTGCATGAACCATTATGGGTTCCTAACTGCATAAAGATCTTTCTCATTCTGTAAAAATGCTATCATCAAAAGAAGGAACCAAAAATTCATTGTAAATGATGATATGAGCTAACAGTTCGGCGTAGGAATTACTCACAGTACAGAGAAATCTGAAATTTTTTTAATTATTTGGAAATATTGCATATCATCAGATGTTATTTTTTACAGGGAAAAGATTCGCATGGTTTATAGCGTTTTCTGTATATTCGAACGGTTCAAAGTTATTCAAAATAAATAAATCAAATCCACGGAATATACCAAGTTTAAATGGAATACGTTCTCTCAGTATTGCCTGGATAATATTTAGTCACCGATATCTTATGACCAGTTCATTTCCGCTAATAAATAAACTGGACATAATCGAAGTAAGTAGTTTTTCTCTTTAACTTCTGCTATACTATGTATTACTAAGATTAATTATTAACCATTTATTAATGTTTTTTGGGTATGTGTCATATTACAAAGTAGTAATATTTTTGGTTTTGATTACATCGGCAGAACGCGCGTTGAACCCCTTCTTGTAGGGGAAAAGAGCTCTGTGAAAATTGCTACCAGTTACTTTATAAATAACCGTTAATTAATAACGGGTCTTAAAATAACTAGTCATTTGATAACATGCCCATTATTATTAAATGTAACAGATATTTATTTCCGATAACAGTTACTAAATAACTGATGCAGTTCCATCAACAGTGTGTAATAAGTTAAATTTCTAAAAATTTAAGTCAAAGGCCAAAACGAATAAAATTTTCTAAAAATTGATGTTTATTTTCTAGTGGTTACTAAGCTTTGAAGGAATGATAGTAGCAGGAAGTACAGTTACGGTTGATACATTTTTGGTACTTAGTGGTTTTTTGACGTGTCTTTCATTTTTTAAATATCTCGAAAAGAACAAATATAGAAAAATTAATTGGATTCAGTTTTATTTACATCGTTACACAAGGTAAAACTTCAGTGAAATATCGAAATACGACGTTACGGTGCACATATTCAATTACTAACAGAATAATTGACAAGGTTAATTAATGAGTTATACTTCATTAAATCTTAGAGGCCTTCCATAAACCGCGTCGCCTTTTACCGTAAAATTGGCACTGGGCTCTACGTGGTGAAACAAAAAATTAGACGCAGTAGTCACCAACAATTAGCCAATTATTAGCTGGAGGGGGGAGGGGTCTATGTTGAAGCCGCGTAAAAGTACAAGAGGGTTCAACCGAGACGTGATTTATGGAAGGCCACTTAACTAATATGGAATATTTGAAATGACAAAGAAACGATAACGCAAAATAATAATTAATTACTGACAGCAGTAAATATGTGCTCTATGGAAAGTTAAGTTTAAAAGCGATACGCTGCGTTAAGAATTCCTTGCATTTTCAAAATTCAAGATAAGGTTATATCAAATGCTATAAAACAATTTCTTCTGGCTCTAAAGTGACGTATATAGGCTCTAGTCAAAAATGGCGATGATCTGGTTTTAAGTTTCTATTGTAAATTTTTTTAGGGTTACTGTTGCTTTTGCCGTAATAATAGCGTTGCATGTGACTCTATTGCCTGAAATGGGCTCTGGCCCAATGTGGGACACTGTTTACGACGCAACAGTTTCCCAGTGTCATAAATATTGGTGGTCAGCCTTACTCTACATTCAAAATTATGTTAATCCGAACCAAATTGTGAGTACATACATTTTAAGTAAAATCCATTCTCATATGGGAAACATGAAAAAATCTATATCCAGCACAAGATGGAATATTTAATATCACGAAATATTTAATAACTCGTTTCAACGTAAATATGAAGTCATCATCAGACAATTGAAATTGCCAAAAAAATACAAAGTTTTGTAGTGAATTCATTAATCTTATTGCGGATCCTTTGTATTGGAGCCTTATGGTGCAACAAAATATGGTTTACTGTGGTTTAAATGAAAACATGGTAGATTCGGGTTAGAGTCCCAACAGTGATTAGTTAATAAATTTTTCCCATTAACTTCGCAACATTCTAAATAATAAAATTTCGTTTTTTCATTATTTTCCGTTGTTTCAGTGTATTGGTCATTCGTGGTATTTATCTGTTGACATGCAACTATATTGCTTGTCTCCCCTGCTTCTGTTGCCTTTGTGGAAATATCCTAGATTTGGAAAATTTATTTTACTTTTGCTAATCTGTGCATTTCAAATTTTAATCTTTCTGATTGTATTTTTAAAAAGAATACATGTCAGCAATATTAATGGCACGTAAGTATATATTTTATATGAATCTTGAATAAGTGTGGCCTATCTAAAAACGATTTGTCATTAATATTAGGCATAAACCGGTAGGAAATTGAGGTCTCAAAATTTTTTGTTGAATTTTTACAATACAACTTGAAGTATTTCATTAAATCTATCGGTCATACTCGTATTAGCGTAATAACCACCTAGAATTTTTTTACTTTCTATCTGCTTTAGAATATTCGGTGTTATGTTCTGTGACACCTTGTATATTTCCTTTATTTCTAGTATCATGAGCGTATTGTTTTTTTTTTTACTGGGAATCGATAAAAGTATTTCCAATTCACATTTACTGAAGATGTTCCAATAAATGCATATCTTCTAATATCAAGTGAAATTCCGAAAACGTTTAATGTTTTTTTTTCAGACCGGAAGATACCAATAAATGGCAGAGAGAATATTACTTGCCGACACATATGCGAGTAACCCCGTGGTTAATAGGGGTCGCGATGGGCTATTTCATTTATAGCATGAAAGGAGTTGCTCTCAAACCGAATACGGTACGTGTAATCATATTCGAACACGTTTTCAAAACAGGGGTGGACGAACTGCGTCTTACGCTTTACCTTTGGTGTTTTTGACGAACTTTTAAATTTTTAAAATAAAAATCAAGTTAGGTGAAAAACACTACGTTATGTATTTATAGATTGTAGTACATTTTTATTAGTATTCAAAATTTGTTTATGAATATTTTTATAATAATATTATCTATATATATTAGAAATCGTGTCCATCGAGACAATTATTAATAAGAATCGCAGGATTGTGGACAAAAAGTTCTTTATTCAGTGTACGACGTTTCGTCTATAAATTTAGACTTTTTCAAGTACAATTAATGTGAAAATTTAAAACAATTATGAAAATATAAACATTAATTACTAACCATAGCAATTAACAAAAGTTAAGGTACATAAGACAAAAACATGGTAACAAGTTTATGTATACATTTTAAACAATAAAAATAAATAAATAAAAATACGAAAGTTAGTTCAACTTCGTTACATAGTTATCTTATGTACCTTAACTTTTGTTAATTGCTATGGTTAGTAATTAATGTTTATATTTTCATAATTGTTTTAAATTTTCACATTAATTGTACTTGAAAAAGTCTAAATTTATAGACAAAACGTCGTACACTGAATAAAGAACTTTTTGTCCACAATCCTGCGATTCTTATTAATAATATTATCTATGATTGATATTTCTATCAAATAAAGCAGTTTTGAGTTTATTCAGACTTAAAATGTACGTTAATGAACTTCATTCAAATAGTTCGCAACGCCTCAATAGAAGTAATTTGAGACATGTGATTTTTAGTGAAAAATAGATATTTACAGCTATGCTACTGATTGATCCTCACATCTACAGACGAGCTTTAATAAAATTAGTCATTTTGAAGAGCATTTACATTTATTATTTTATAAATGACATGTGAAACAAAACACAAAACGCTGTTTGAAGGTACAGGAATTTACAAAAAAAATTCCATGTAACAATTAATATAATTCTCGCAACATAGATAAATACAGAAAAAATTACATAAAGTTGATAATATATCAAAATGTATAAATTTTTTTTTGTAGAAGTTCTTATTTTTGGGATGGATAATAGCGATTGCTATAATGGGTTCAGTGATATTTGGAATGCATAACCTTATACAACCTGATTACACCTACAATAAAGTCTGGGATTCTATGTACCTATCTTTCAGTCGTTTCAGTTGGGCTCTAGCCGTTTGCTGGATCATTTTTGATGGAGTTTTTGGACAGAAAAGTATGCATGCTGACAATTTTTTTTCTTTAAACAGTTTTTATAACACTTAAGCTTTAAGAGGACTGCAAATTATTCTCATATTATAACCCTAAAAGAAAGTCTCTCTGATTTTTGACGTTTGTTTAGGCATTAAGCTTTTAATTTTTCAGATCCAATAAACTGGTTTCTTTCGTGGGGTGTTTGGCAACCGTTGTCACGAATATCGTACTCCATGTATTTGATTCATTTGAGTTTACAAACAATGCAGTATGGTGCCGCAATGAGAGTTTCAATAAATTATGACAATTTTGACATGGTAAATTTTAAGAATCATTTTTCACAGAAACGATTAAAATTATCTATTTTTTGGAGTTTCTAACAAAAATAATAATAATAAACCTAATTACAAAATAAAACAAGTTGGCCCGTCAAGTATTACGACCTGTAAATACTTAGAGCTTTTTCAATTTTCTCTTTAGATCAGTCAGTTAATTTTTGAATGGGATCGATATGAAATACTATAATGCTCTTATGAAGAAATATTTACGCTATGTGGTTACAATTTAATGCCATTCTCAATTCAAATTTTTTAACAAATTGTTCTGCAGTCCACCCATTGAAGCTGTAACAAAAACGGTAAAAATATTAACTATATCTATGCATTACAAAGTTTTGATTTTATTTTCAGTTCTACAGATTTTGCGCTGATTTACTGCTGACATCAGTGTTTTCTGTCATTTTGACATTAATTTTTGAATCACCAATCATAAATATTGAGAAACTATTGGTTGAACGCGGTAAGTTTTATGAATCAAAATTTATCACCAACACCGTTGAAGTATTTTGTTTAACAGCGCTCACTTTTACGTTCAAAGCATAATTTTATATTTAAAGAATTATTGCCGCTCGGAAAACAAATTCCTGTGAGATTAGCACGTGGCTTAAAAAAAGGAAAAAAAATATAAAATGTGAATTCCTTAAAATAATAGGTATATTGTTTGGTTCACGGTTCCTTGTTTACAATAACATTATTTTCCAATCAATATACAGTATGGAATATGGATGCAGGCACGTCATCTTTACGCTTTGTACAGGTGGAGGATCCTCCATCATTTTAAAGCAATCAAACCCTACAGCCTACACGCTTCCTTGAGCATTCTGTACATTAAAATCTATATTTTTGACGTGATAACATCTTATAGATTGATGAATCACGTCAATATAAAAAGATGAAACACCGGCTGCATGCACGAAAAAGTGTAACGTTCCGCCTGACCCTGTGCGTGATTATTAAATATGATATTCGAGTGGAATACGTTATCACGTAAAACTATCGACCGCAAATCGACTTTACAGACAACCAATTTTTTATTACTAATAAGATATAATATAAATCCAATCTTTCCATTTTTAGATCGAGGAAATGTGCACAGAGTTACTGAACAACAAAGACAAAACAGTGAAAGTTCGGAAAACCATATAACATAATGTTAATAACAATTTATGTCCATTATTTAATTGAGTGTGAAAATTAATGGAAAAATTTGGACTAGATAAATAAAGTGTCATTTTTAGAAAAAAATTTATATCACAAAATTATTATTTTATTTATTTATTTCTGGATTGAGATGTTACAAGCGATTTTTTTTAAGTTATTGCATAGCTTCTATCGCGGGCTTTGAGCGCGGCGACCGAATCAAGAAATTCCGTAACGAAAAAACCTAACACCCCCCACTCCGACCGGCACAGCGGTGCGGCATTGACAGCCGTGCATCGTCTAACGTCGTTTCAGTTCGGCAGACTTCGGCACGGTGTTTGTGTGCTCATAACTGCATAACTGCTCATAACTGATTCTATCTTTATTTGTGTATATATGAATTTATATATAATACTGCTATAAAAATAACCTAAATTATTTAGGTTATGTGCAGAGAAAGTATATATGATAATATTATATCTATTTAAATGTACATCGCGCGAAATTCTATGATCAAACTCTTAATATCGTTCTTTTTGTTCAAATTTTTTGAATGAATAATTGTTTTGGTGTGTAATTACACTATTTATACCTTATTATTTATACCTAGCTATTTTCGTTTTATAGAGAAGAAAAACTTAAAGACCTAAAAAGAATATGCAATAGCTTTACCGCGGCAGTTCCCGAGTGCCACACGTATTTTTTTTAATGTAATAATAATATATTATCTAATTATATTTAACATTATTTTATAAAGAATATTACAATTATATGAATTATATGAAACGATCTTAAACAATGATAAAAAATCTATTTTAAGTTGTTACTAACGTAAGACATTAATTGGTCTGTAGACGGCGTCAATTTAATGTAGGTAAATTTTGAATTATATTTAACAGTGTATCTAACTTAGAACAGTAAAATAAAGCCAACAAAAAGACGACCGCCTATTCCGAGACAGATGACAGCAGGGCTCGCTGCGACGGGGTCACGCTTGTGAACCAGTTTCGTATATGCGTCGCGACGTGCCGGCGTCGTTTCTTAGTAGAGCACGTCGGTCGATAGATGTCAGCATCGGATCGCACAGTGTGTTTGCGTGCGTCGTCGTCCGCGATTAGACGACGCGACGCGTCGTCGCGAACATTGGCATCGCGAGAGACTGTACTCTAGCCACCCTGTGACGTCAGATCGTAACATCGACCAATCAGACTAGTCTGATTCGGAATCCCGGCCGCTCAACTTCGTGTTTGCGCCATATTGACGTATATGTACATTTCGCGGTATTTATTGGCGTGCGTCGCGTTTGTCGATTGACTCGATCGCAGTGCACTTGTTTAATTGCTCAACAATTGTGTCGATCGTTTCGTTCAGTACGCGGTGCGGGGGCGATAACACTTGTTATAACACAGCATACACACAACCTGTACGTGCGGGTGGTTCGCAACTTGGACTGACAGAACAATAATATTGTTGTTTCGCGTTTGTTGAGGCGGTGTTTTTGTTGGATTTTGGTCGAACGTTAACTGACAAGCTGTGAGATAATATTGTGACGCGGCGGGCATCAAATCATCAGTCATCGTCATGCCTGTACGGAAACAAGGTGGTAAGCTAGTGTTTAAGTCGGTATAGTCGAGAGAGTGAGGTTATGTTACAGTAGTACAAACGCACACACACACAGACAAAGTGGGTGCGTGTGTTTGTGTGTCAGCTGTTCGTATGTAAGGCCTGCACTATATAGGTACTACGATATGGCGTTTGCATGTGACTGAAATATAACGACCGGCGCTCAACTATTTCCCTTCCCTCTGTCTGTCTGCTGGCCCTGTGGGGTGACTGTGCCCCCTCTTAACATAAATTTGATTCATAATATTACATACTAAAACTATTATTGTTTAGCACAAGGAGGTTCCAGTTCACGTTTTACACACTGAACTACAAGACGTGTTACGAGTGTTTGTTACATAATCGCGGGGAGGGGCTTAACTACTACTACTACTACTACATCGACACGCGTAAGGCTTCCGGCTTTTTTATTGTGTGCTCAAAGGGGTTCCTAAACCGGCCTTTAGACAAGGTTACTCACGAAAACAATATTATTTATATCTAAATTGAAAAGCAAACATATACCTACATTATAATATTACTTATTTTATTGATTGCATTTTATTATAGTATCTTCTTATATCATTTTACAACCAGCTTTAAAAATAAATATAACTTTACTTAATGCACAATATAAGTGTATTTAATACATAATATAAAAATTAATTAAAAAAAAATATCTATTCTTATTTAAAAGAAAATCCTACGAGATTTCACTTTTTTCACACAAAGAAATGAGCTTGCGCTCAAATTTCTCAGCCCTCAGACGATAATTAATTTGCAATACCGGTAAATCTTATTCTTGGACATAGTTTTTTCGTAGTTTTTAATAACACAGTGGTGTGGGTACAAATTTACCAAAATTTAACTATACAGAAATTTTCACATTTTTCAAGAACAAATAAATAATAATAATTTGTATCGATAGCTAGCATTGCACTAAAATATTTTAGCTCATAGGTTGTACGTCGCGTTGTCAGAAAATTTAACAATTCCTTCAAGATGGTGACTGTATAATAATATACTTTACCATAAAATAGAAGGGTTGTAGAATTTAAATATATTAATTGCACGGGTACAGCTAGTTTAAAATCGATGTACTGCTGATTTCTGACAACTATTATAATAACAGACAGGTATCTGCTCCTGACCGCTTCGTGATAATTGATATGGCTCCATGGCCATTGACATAATAGCCGGCATCGTAATATGGTTAGATAGATATTATGTATACAGGTACGGGTATTGTAATTTTAATAGCGGAAATTTGCCTTCAACACAATGGAATTTACCTGTATCGTCGTCACAGTTCGCGAGTTATTCTGCTGTACATACATTTTTGAATACAATCTGTTTTTAGTGCCATTTGGAATGTTTAAATATTAAAAGGTAGACGTAACTTGATGGCCTGTTCTCTGTGCTGAATAACATACAAACAATTTACTGAGCAGTGTTCTGGTGTAAGTACTAAACTCGCATTTGAAACGTACACTTTATACTATTTTCCGAATTCCGGTGACATTCTGTGTTTGGATTTAATTTACGGATCTCTAATATATCCGGATTGTTTAAATAACTATGGCGGATCTTTATGTGCATTCGACATTTGCAGTATAGCAATTACGCAAAATAATACGCGGAGGGCATCGTATATTTTTATTTTGCCAGCAAGACGAAAGAGTCTTGCTTGGAGGACACACTTATGACACAGGCAGAAGCGCTTCTAGCAGGACAATCGCTTGTAAAATCTGTCATTATAAAAGATTTAACACGCAAACTTTTATCGGACAATTTTGGAACTTACACGAATGCTTTCAGAATCATTTACCATGGGATTAATTGGTTAATTATTATTTAATGTATCATATGGAAAATTATTGCTTCCTGAACAGGAAGCTTGTATCGGAACTTTCAAAATTAAAAATTCATCAACCGAATATTCACCGAACAATTCGATCAAATCATAATATTTTTGTCTCTATTAGAACGCGACAAGTTATTTCTGAGCGAATCTAATGTAGAATTTTGTAGATTTGACTTTTTTAAAAGCGCGTCGTCGGCCAACCATAATTCATGCATGACAATGACATGTTCTTTTATATAAAGAAGCGCATATTTTGTCCCACGTACCGTGCGCTATTCTGTGCTATCGTGGCACGGCTGGCACGTGCCGACTTGTTTTTTTCTCTTTCTAGCACATATGAATATTAATTTGAAATATGTAGTTCAGGCTCACACCTTACCTTCTCACGTACGTACGAGTGCACCTTTTACCTTCCAGAGATATGGACATTTGAATTTTCTTATATTTTATCTGCGCATCGGTTCTTTTTGTAAAAATTGCAGAGCTATGCAAAAGCATTTTTCATGTTTGTGCAATGTAACGTTAACAAGTTGTTCTTTAGATTTAGACTGCTTTACTTGTTGTGAGGGCTTAGATTCTAAAAAGAATCCGTGTCAGGACGTAAAAAAGCAAAAAAAAAAACGCAAATGCACTCCGGGAGTGCCGCAGAAGTGAAAATAAACGACCAAAGCGCAGAAAAGTTTGAACTAATAACTTCCAAGAAATTCCGTCTGATGTCGCCAAAACACAACTTATAGTGTAGTTAAAAACCATTCGATTGCATAGACAAGTCCCAAAAAAAATATATACCTTGCACATTAATACAATGGATTTCATTTAGGGCATGTCACAAAAGTTTTCGTCTTACGAATTTTCGATCAGGTCACGTGTCCCTGACGCGAGTTTAACATTTTTTACCCATTACAAAAAAAGTGTACAACGCCGCTAAAGAAATTTTCACTTCAAAAAAATATTTTAAAGTAAAGTAAAACTTCTTTACGCGCGTCTTGGAATATCAGAAATTTTCTTTTCTTTATTATACTATATCAAATGTGAATATTTTTTAAGTTGGACTCTCAGTAAATAACATGACTTTATATAGCTATATTTTGTTACACCTTGTATAATCCTAGATATACAATCTACTATTGTATATATTTTTATATGGACGAACAGAAAAGACTGACTTTGCAACAACCAAATCTGAAAACCTTTCACGCTTCTCTTTTTGAGTTTCGTTAAAAATACTTAAATTATTTAAAACTTGCCAATTTGCTCTGTGTTATGGCTTGAAATTATTTTTAACTAAGTCCGAAGCATTTGACGAAAGACAAGAGTATCGCAAGTGCCCACTAATTATTTAATATATTAATTAGGATATATATACGTACTGGGCCGGTCGTAAAGCTTATTAAAATACACAATTAGATCTCTCCATGTCTCCCGAACTCTAACCAAGTCGCAGTATCGTTCTTATATTAAATTTAACGGATAAATTTATACCAGGTACTTTAGGTAGATAAATTTCTTGGCGTCAAAATATATATAACAATGTACATATTCGTGTACTTTAATTTTACGAATTATTTTATACTTTTAGAAAGCGCAAATTACCTACATGTAGTATTTTACCACTGTGGATAGATTAGAAAATATTGAATGGATTAGAAAATATTTTATTTTATGGCGAAAATTGTTCTAGATGCAAATGTTGTAACAAAACAGTCACCAGTATATTCATATCATTGTTATTATGTTAGTCTGATGCAACAGAAATATAGCATATAGCCTTCGGTTAGCGAGATGGTGTTTTGTAATGAATGTTGGTAACGGCAGGAAATGCGAACGTAGAAACAATAATCAGTGCAACTAGATTGTGAAAAATGGAACAAACCACTCCACCGTATCATGTCTTGAGTTCACTCATTATCACCAACCACCGACTGTTGCATCGATTGACTGCACGCTGTTCCAGAATTCATTCTGTGCACTGCTAAAGTTAAACTTGTTTATCACGACTTATAACATTAAAGCATGATTCAGAGTTTTAACTGTGAAAGTTTTTATACAAGGTATAGAACGACGGAATTATAAATGAAGAATTGTTATTTTAGCTACATTCAAGATCTTAGTTTGTTCAGAACAAAAACCTTTTTTTCAGCAGCCTAAATTTAATAATCTCGTTTTTGTTGCGCTATCGTGGATGGAATGACTGTAATGAATTGGAGTCGTGAGTTCGAGAATAGAAACTGAAGATTCTTCGAGTCTTAAATCTATTTAGTCAAAAAGCCAGCATGAATTAATGCAACACATAACTTCAACACTTCTTTAAATATTACAGTTTGCCGTATTTATTTCCGTTTAGATATGATCTTTTAGCAACACGAATGTATAGCAAATGACGAGTCAAACTAAATTCACTCACCATTCTCCAAGGTACATTTTAAATCCAAATAAATTAATAAAAATGCTACGGCCGTCACGGGGACGAATTGAATTAAATTTAATATTTACGCCGATAGGCCAATGAATTTAGATTTGACTCTGTGGTCGAGACGTTCAGATATTACGAAGGTGCCTTGAGAAATTCTTAGTACTACTATAACTTAAAGTAAAACAAAAAAAGAATGTGATCTAACCAATTCAACAGCAATTTCCACAAATGTCCCTGTCAGTTACCATATTATGGCGATCGATAGTAGGCGTAATTTTCATAAACAACCAATGAATTTGACTGTAAACTGCCAAAAATATTAAACTGGCAATAATTATATTGTATCTATAAACCAACTATTTTATATGAGATACGTGTATCTCGAACGTGTATCGTCACTTACTTGTATAATAACATCATTTACGTTCTAGATATATGTAAAATACTATTTAAATACCGATCTATTTGTTGGAGCGATATGCTGCGAAGTACGAAAGTTGGAAATTAAATGCCCGTAAAATCAGTTGAAATAATATCATATACCTTTGAAGCGGAAACGTCTGGTTTATGTTTGATATCGTTTGTTTCGTATAATAACGATCGACTTCCATTGTAAGTACTACATATACAGTAACGTGTTCATAATAATATGTGCTATAGGAGCACACTTACCAACAGTCTGTGGAGTCGAAGTGTAACAATGTACGGGAAAACTGGAACATCGGGGACTCTACGTTGGATAGGTACGGTGTGTCTACATATTATATATAATTATATTACTAGCGGCCCTGTACGTGCTTCGCTACGTATAAAGTGAAATAATAAAACAATTTAATTGGAACATCTATCTATCTATCTATTTTATTAATTGCTAGCTATTTTAAAATATACATGGGCGTATATGTGTGTATGTCGAGCACTCTGGCTGCGCCGTCGTGCTCGAAAAAAAATAGCGTAAAGTATTCGTGGATAACTGATCTTTAAAACACTTGCTCTATTTCGAGCACTCCGGCTGCGCCGTCGTGCCGAGCAGTTTTAAACGATATTCAGTTTTTTTACATCCTCGATCTAGATATATGGTTGTTAAGTTCGTTGCGCCATCTATTGAATATTCACTCAATCCAGTCAACAGGTATTGCCATCTTATATGGTTGTTAAGTTCGTTGCGCCATCTATTGAATATTCACTCAATCCAGTCAACAGATAATTATGACTGTCAAGGAATAGACAAATAATTTGCAATAAAATAATATTGCGACTATAAATTGAAATGTAAGCTATCCTATCTTTCAAGTTGGGTCGAATTGCACACGGTGTGCAAATCAAATTTAAAATCGGTTCAGTAGTTTAGGAGTTCATCGCGGACAAACATGTGACACGTAATTTTTATATATTAAGGTTATGATTATAATATCAGCGTGCTCTGGCGAGGCGTGGACTGTTTATCGTCTTTGGAATAATGAAATTAAAAAGCGATAAAAAAACTTTTCAAGTTAAAATACAACGATTTATTGATTACGTACTAAGAGCTAGAAAACAAAGGCACATCAGCAATCCGGGATTTTGATCAAGCTAAAATAAAATCGTGGGCGCGTTTAAAACTTGCTATAAGAATGTTCAGAATGATCTCAGTGAATTTACACAGGCTGCCATTAATGTTTATCTATATTATACTGACATATTCTATATCTTTTTCAACGTCCACTAGGTACCAGATAAATAAATATTATTGTCATTTAATTGCACGCAATAGAAAACTTGCAATAATTATAAAAATTTTAAATATCAAAACCGTAAGAATTTATTTCTGACGCTTTTCTACAGCCACCAACAATACACAATAGTATATAAAATGATCGCGAGTCTTTTATATATAATTAATGTGTTTGTTCATAGAAGGTATACCTAGTTACTATATAATATCTTGTTTTGTATAAATTGTACGTCCTTTCCCAAACGTTGGACGATAAAACTGAAATACCTGCGCCGTATTCGCTTGACACATTGTATTTACTTTCTATTATGTAATCCAAAAGATATACTTCAACGAGACTGAGAGCCGTGTGCAGTTGCTATCAGCTGTACGGCGATCATTTAATAGTCTATTCATATTGTATGATTAAACTGTGAGTTGACAACCGTCCATATTTCGTTTGGAACGCGTTTTATCTACTGCGCGTGAGCGTGGCGATAATATTACCATTCTCAGAGAGGCTGGAATAAGGCTATTAATTATTTTTTATTTAATTTTGTCTAATAAACACAGCTTAGACTTAAACTCGCTAAGTCACTTATGAACAATATGTTATCTGAGAGCCCTAACATGGTGCTTAATTAGGACATAAAGTTTCGTTTATATTTTTACGTCGTAATATTGTACTGACTACTGACGTTTGCACCGCCTGTGATCCGCATCTCCACTATACGGAATCCGTACTGCCATCGTATAGAAGATAATCGTAAATTAATAGAGAGCTACAATTTTAAAAATAGTACATTAAATTAGCTCATAAATCTCATGCAATCCTTGACATGATTCCCCGCTCATTGTGGCGCTGCCAGCTTGAGCCGCTCCTCCACCATATGTAGCCTGTACTTCCACCATGTAGAAGATACTCGTAATTTTCCTTATCGGGTAAACTACCCTTATTTAGAGGAGTAAAGAGAAAGTTGAGAAAAATATACGGACTAAAAAACGGACGAACATCCAAATATTGCTTTTCGGTATGCAGGGACAATAATTTAAACGTCAAAAATTCGTCGAAATCTCGAATTCGATTTATTTCACAATGACAATTTTTTATCCGATTGTGGTCACTCGAAAGTAAAAATACATGCAATATATTTACAGTGTAGTGTGCGGATTTAGGATGCAGTGCGCTCTGTGAATGACTAGGTGCAACTTCTACGAACTGTGTGGAAACAAGGAATTCTTGTCTCTGTATTACATAATATAATGGGCGTACAACATAAAAGGAAAGAGAGAGAGAGAGAGAGAAAGAGAGCGGGAAGCACGGCATGGCGCTAACCGAGCCGGTCGAAACACGTGTTGCACGCTTACTAGTGTCACAGTTTTCCGTCAACCGCGCTTTTGTCAGTCTCGCACTGGGCTCTGAACACGAATTAACGCAGTTCTGTCAAGTGTTCATAAAATATTTGATGCTAATTGGTGCAATTTTTTGACCAGCGACGTTTCTAGAGCGGTTGGTCCATGCCAGGGGTGCCCGAAGCAAATATTATTGGACATTTCAAAGAGCGTTTTGTTTTTTTTTTTTAAGCTGTTGCATAGCTTCTATCGCGGGCTTTGAGCGCGGCGACCGAATCAAGAAATTCCGTAACGAAAAAAAACGTAACACCCCCCACTTCGACCGGCACAGCGGTGCGGCGTTGACAGCCGTGCATCGTCTAACGTCGTTTCAGTTCGGCAGACTTCGGCACGGTGTTTGTGTGGTCATAACTGCATAACTGCTCATAACTGATTCTATCTTTATTTGTGTATAATAGAATTTATATATAATACTGCTATAAAAATAACCTAAATTATTTAGGTTATGTGCAGATAAAGTATATATGATATTATATCTATAAAAATGTACATCGCGCGAAATTCTATGATCAAACTCTTAATATCGTTCTTTTTGTTCAAATT
The DNA here is from genome assembly GCA_963575645.1 of Xanthostigma xanthostigma. NCBI lineage: Eukaryota > Metazoa > Arthropoda > Insecta > Raphidioptera > Raphidiidae > Xanthostigma > Xanthostigma xanthostigma. The sequence continues at coordinate 54,518,199 of OY754466.1, read as the reverse complement.
TTTTGAATGAATAATTGTTTTGGTGTGTAATTACACTATTTATACCTTATTATTTATACCTAGCTATTTTCGTTTTATAGAGAAGAAAAACTTAAAGACCTAAAAAGAATATGCAATAGCTTTACCGCGGCAGTCCCCGAGTGCCACACGTATTTTTCTTTATTTTAATAGTTCTAGTTCTGCCTTGTAAGTATTTTATAAGATGAGAGGGCTCTAAGCCCTTGTTTTGGTGTCGGAAACGTGTATATAAGTACTGATTACTGTTAGATTGTAAAACAGAAATGCAAATTCCAGGCGGCGGAATTCCAAAATATCCTAATACCTAGGAAACTGTTTAGTTTGGTGGTTGACAGTGTTCCTAAATAGCATCATATAGACCAGTTTATTACAAAATAAGCGTTAGTCTAGTAATTTATTTCATTTGTCACTTTCGCTATAATCGAGCGTATGAGCGGCACGAAAAATCCTAGTTTATTTATATCTGTATCACGTTTGTATATCGTGACAAAAATGAATTGTGTTCTTTGCTTGATGAAAGAGAAGGAATAGTAGGAGGGTGTTTTTCATTGTTTTCGTCACAACAGATAAGAAATTTTATGACACGACAAGTTGAACAGCGCTCTAGTTTTACGCGAAAAGTTTGATGTCCTTTGTCATCATTCGGTGTCCGTCTATCGCAGGCGATTTTCTCTGAAACTATTTGATATTTGGCACAGAGACAGTGGTGTGGTGACCCAATCACAGACGTGATCAATGGTGGCTCTTTAAATATATTTGTCAAGTTTTGAACTGTGGACATGCAAATTTAATTATTGTAGTAATTACTGTTTTGGAAAGTAGAAAGCTGTTACAGACGTACAACTGAAAAGTGAAAACAATAGGATACCGTTTGGACCCTTCAGAACCGCAACTCTAAACATGTCAAAAAGAAGATTTATATATAGTATAAGATATTCTTTTTGTCTAAAGAACAAACACTGTATAAATATATTATCAAAATTTTTTACATACGCCATTTTGATTTATAAAAAAACTGAAAATGTTTGTAGTAAGTACATAATATCTGTTTTCAAACTGCGTATATATTCTCGTATGTATGGATAGGTTTCTCATTCACATAAATTTTTATGACAACGTGAGTGTATCATGATACAAGTATTTTTTTATCTAAATGTTTATTTTAGCTCCTTTTTATTACCTTCACATATAGAAAGGTATCATCAGCATAGAGGTACGTGCTGTAAGTATATGAAAGTCGTTATTGCACGGTCATAACGTCTGCATTGACGTTGAAAGCTTATTGAAAAAAAGACAAGTACGTATCGAAATAGACAATGGGAATTATGGGACTGTCGGTTATGTCAATGTACTAAAGTGTCAAATTTCTCAATAATATTTAGTCTATATAGACTGCAGGCAGTTATAGGGACAAATATATAACTATTAAATATATAAGATTTCAAAATTTTTGAATTTTTTCTAAATCTACAACTAATGGCTTCTGAAAAATGCAAAAATGCTTGCTGATATGAAATAAAGTAATGGCTTAAATAATAATCTTTTAAATTTATCGACTTCACCAAACTATGGTCATAAAAGGAGTACAATCAGCAATAAAAGCGCTCTCATTTAATGTTGGTCCTTAGAGAGATCTCTGATGCAACTGGTTAAAGCAATCTGATCTCATAAGGGACTGATAAACTAGTTTTCTGAAAACGTGACGTTCACATTTAGCCCGTAGGTAAAAGTTATAATAAACTGTAGCTCACCAAACTTACTCATATACAAAGTTCCACATAGCCATATTTTACGAGTTGTAGCTACAAAAATAATCAATAATAATTACTAAAATATATGATAACATCCTATTCTGAAAACTTTTAATCTGAATGAATACCCACCACCCGTTCATTCAGATTGAAAGCTCTTAGTCTGAGAGCATTTCTAATAAAAAAAAAACACTTTTGATTTTATCGTTGCCGCATACTATTAATAATCTCTGTATGTGGTTACCATCAACTATATTTGCACAGTAGTCTCTTGAAATATACTTTTCTATAATATATTCCTTATACAGGGGACACTCTATTAAAAAATTTCAGTCAAAGCATATTTCATGACAATTTAAATCGCACCTAAATTTTTCTTTACGTACGCTTGGCATAGTTCTTCTAAAATAGTCTGTATAATATCGACAATGTTGTGGAACACGTTTGTTAATACACACAAAGAAAGAAAAAACTTGATGTTATGATATTGTTGTATTTTTTTATCCAAGTCGATTTCAGTTTGTATCTAGTTGCACGTACCTATAGATATAGATACGTATGCATAAAAAAGAATTTTTTTTGTATGTCGATCCAAATAAGAATTTTATTGTATTTGCACTACATGAAAGAGTCTTCAAACGATAATACACTGTATTCATGCATACAATTTATTGGCGCAAAAACTTATTTCCATAAAATTTCAACTTGTGAAGAATCCACACGTCGATAATTTCGTACGAGAATTTGTCAAGAAAATAAAATATCTCACAATTCACACGGGCGCGGATTACCGTCAGCTATTTCAATCAGTAACATTTGTGACTTTATTACATTCGTTTCTTACCTTTCGAATTTCATTAAATTTTTTTCTATATAATATTATGTTATGTATTCATATTTAATTTTTGTGTAGCATATTTTTTTTGTAATAGATTGAAAATCCAAGTTTTTGGATTAGTACCTGTAAACTGAGGGTTTACAATAGATAGACAGCATTTTAACATGCCAATATATTGGCTTCTCTTGTATGTTGTACGTATGTAAAAAAATCAATCGATTTTCATCCTTTGACAGCTGATATCCAATCGAAGTGAAACTTTACAGTCGTATGTAGTTTTGATGACAAAACAATATTATTACATTTTGGCTGTAATAATATTTATGTAGTGAACAAATTAAAAAAAAAATGGTAAAAAACTTATCTTTACAGAAGTAATTCTGCAAAAATTAGAGTCAAAATGTCGACATAAGCAATTTTGTTCTTTGACCACAGAAATACAATCAAGTGATGAAGAATGAAATGTATACGGAATAGAGACGCGAGGTTTTTATCACCAATCTAGAACTATACTCTATGTTCTGACAACGGATGAAAACAAATTGTTTTTAAAGAACAGATGATAAATTACAATAGCAAATATCCAACAGAAAAATAAATAACTGTATACAAATGTTGATTTATGAATAAAAAGATGAATCATGTACATATAAACACAGTCTATGTCCGGTGCCTGCAGCCTACAATACAACAGTACAGCAGCTTTATTATTATTATTATTATTCGTGTTTTGAATAGCTTCTTTGCTGTCATTTCACTTTCAGATACTGTACGTGTGTATTTTAATTGACTCAGAGTGATTTTTGTAATCAAAAAAAATTGGTTGTCTGTAAAGTCGGTTTACGGACGATAGTTTTACGTGATAACGTATTCCGTAATACATAACCTAAACCTCCCAAAATTTGGTTTCAATCCGCTTATCCTTGGTGTCGGAATGATAAGAAATGTCAAAAGTGACGTTTGCAACTGTCAAAGTATTATGTTCTAATAATAATTAGTTATTCCAATACTTAACTTAGAAGGCGTTGCATTTCACAAAATACTAATGTCAAAAAAATTGAATTAAACATTAGAAATGCAGCCGTTTTCATGTTAAGACAAGACATAGTACGTTATTTTCTAATTTCCATGTACGGCAAACAAAGACGACCGACCGCGTCGCGCCATGCATTAGACAACATTGCATTTATATTTTATACAGCTATTTTTCTATATAAATTTGTATAAAAAAACTGTTTAGGCAAATTCTGTTATACGAAATCTATGTAAAATGTTCTCCTCTTTCGTTTAAGACTGGTTTCAAACCGATCTGATTTAAATTGAGCGAGAAATTAGCAAAAAGCACGCACAGGGTCAGGCGGAACGTTACGCGTTACGAACGTTAGGAACGTTACGACCGTTACACTTTTTCGTGCATGCAGCCGGTGTTTTATCAATTTATAAGATTGGTGATTCATCAATTTATAAGACGTTATCACGTCAAAAGCATTCATTTTATAATTTCATTATTTACATGAAAATAACAGTACGGCGAATTTTCTTTAAGAACCATGCGGCACCGGTTTCTTAACTTTCAACACCCTGTATTTGTCATCGTTAATGAATCAGCCTGTATATAGCCTAAAGTACAAAATTTTGGTGTTAACTGCATTAATTTTTTTCGTGTTTTTGTATTCGAATCAGTATTAAAGTACATTTCGAAATCGAAGCACGTATCCTTTTTTCATTTAATAATGTAAATTACTCGTTTATTACATGCTCTGAGAGCAATAAGTCAGCACATCTCTCCGTACACATGTTGTTGTCAGGATAATAGTCTCTTAAATATGTCACTAATTTGTTATTGTTAGATCATACTGACTTAGATTGTTTGACGCCAAAATATTTATACCAACTTCAACAATATAATATGTTGATAAGTTGTTTTAAGTGCTAGAAAAAAAATCCAACGGCATTATTTAAGTAAGAAGGAGCTCATTTCAACGATCTAATAAAAAAAATTGGTTGTCTGTAAAGTCGGTTAACGGACGATAGTTTTACGTGATAACGTCATAAAGAAACATTGAAATGCGTACAAGCCGACGCTTGGGCCGATAGTGCCTCTCTATCGCTTATACCGCGCTCTCGCTTGCACGCTCAGGCTCAGGCGGAACGTGACACTTTTTCGCGCGTGCAGCCGGTGTTTCATCAATTTATAAGACGTTATCACGTCAAAAAATTAAAGGCGTAGTTCGGATCCGCGTCGTAAATTTTTCGTAAAAATTTCGAGTATCACTGTTTCCTTTGATCCGTACGCGTTTGGAGATTTTTAGTTCAATTTTCGACGCTGTCGCACCTCTCGCTTTTGAGTCGACATTATTATTAATTATTTTTATGTCGTGAAGATAAATTGCTGTAACTGTTACAATATTGTTAAAATTTAATTGTGATCTTGTCGCAGTCTAGTTATTTATAATCCACTGAGAGCATCTACATTTTACATACTCGCGTAATGTAGCAGCCTATATTTGTCTCTAAAATTATGTCAGTGTTCAAGAATCTCTTAAATCACATTCCGTATAATTAAAACAAAATGACTAACCCCTCGAGCGAGTTTAATGTATAGTTTTATTGTAATGGATTCAGTCTCTTGGTACTGTTGTCATTATTTTAATGTGATGCTTACATAATAATATCTACATTCACACGCAGATGATAAATTGACTGCTTGTCAGATGTGGTATGAGAAAATTACTGCAATGTATCTCGTATTACAGTAGTCAATAAAGTGCCATTTACCTACGTTTATAATATATGCGTACAATACCTACATTAACATTAATTGCTTGGTTCAAATTGTTGGCTCAAAACGCAAAACACATTCCAAAAAGCAAATCACTATGGTCATCCTTCTCTGTCGACTGTATATACCTCCTTTGACTGTCTGTTTATCATGACCTCTGTTTCTATTTCGTTCCGTTCCTGTTTTCTTTTCTTTCCACTTGATAACTCTACAAGGTTATCTACGTTCATTCATTTTCATTGCATGCTCATATAGAAACATCTCTTTTAAACAGCGACAGTGACGGTTTGTCAGAATTGGTCGCTTGCGCAACATGTATGCGCGGATTAGAATTTATAGTTCGAGTGTCCATAGTCATATAACATTAATTATGCAATATTCATGTTTCTCACTGCATATTCTCTTTTTATAACATCCCAGAGTATTTTTCCTCTTTACTTTTCACTGTTCAGCAAGTTTATCGATATTTCTTCATTCTTACTATGTGTTCATAATTAAGATTTTTTTCTGTTTGTATTCTTCTGTTGACTGTTGTCCTCCTTCTTGATATTTTTTCTTAAGCATAAAGCAGGCTTTCTATAACGTCTATTGACGATGATTAATTACCTAATTTTTTTGTTCGTTTCACATTACGTTTGTTACAATTTTATTCCTGGATCTTCCAGGTGATTTTTTTTCTCTTCTTTTCATTTGGTAATTCAATAAGGTTCTCATCTAGTCTCCTCGTAATATCTTCATTTGTAATTTATTCTCTCATTGTTCATCTTTTTACTTCTATGTTGTCGATTTTTTGTCAATCAGCTAGCGAGTAGCGACAAACAAAATTAATTCTTTTCTATACGCTCTAGTATTAACTATTAATTATTATCAATGAACGAGTTAGAAATTAGTTCCGTTTCATGTATGAATAATTATGTAATTAGCGAGGCGGGTAGTACATTGCTGTGGTTGCAATCTGTACGGATACCTATCTATACATATATATGTAATATAAATTATGTACACATATCCGATATGCAGTATTTGGTTTTATTGTTTAACATTGTTCGGGACCGGTGGTGGGGTGCGGATAACGCCGGCGGCATTCGGCTTTTATATATTAACTAGAAAATCGGCGTGTGTTTGCGGCAACGAAACAGGATGCCACCAGACCGACAGCTTGTTTGTCGAACAATGGACCCCGGCCGTGCCGCACCGTGCCGGCACCGGAGCCCTATAGCCAGGTTACTGTACAAATACGTCAGTTGTTGAGGAACTTTGTAAAGCTTTTAACGGTTCGGATGCGGATGAAAGCGTTCGGTACGAGCCACGAGACTATACCTGCCTGCCTTACATAATATTTTACAATTATTGAAGCCTGTTTGTATATGCGTTGATACACCGTGACCGTGAATGTTTGGAATTTATAAAACCATGAGATCATTTGACGTCTTTTTATTTGAGGTATGTACATAATTACTTTCAGAAATAGACTATGAAGATCGTGGGTATTAAATAAACGTGAATCATTGACGACAAGGTTGTTAAATGAGTTAAACCGCGAGTACTAATTCCGCTACAAAAGAGAGCACACGCATCCGTTCAAAAAGTTCATTTCAACTTATGAAGTCGTACTTTACGATACATTTTTTTTTAATGATTCAACAGCGAGACACTGATATCGCAAATAATTTTTCTTGAAACGAATTATGATGTAATAAAAATTGTTGTAGGAAAGTTTCGCCGAACTTTGCATTGTAACATTCAAAGCACTTATGCCTAACTAAAGTATAACGGCCCAGCGTAATAAAAGCAAGTTGATCGTACGACGATCAAAGTGCTCTGTGCATTGCATCACGGATCAACTCTTATCGTGCATCACGTTATAGCTTACACAGAATATTATATTATGTAGAAGTTGGGAATATTAATTAAAAAAATATATAGTAAACTGAAAACTAAAAAAACACGCTTTTATAGCAATGTGAAATGAAAATTAAAAAATAATTTCTAAATATGGAGATTTTGTTAAACAGCGATAGCAAAACTCCAACAGGATAAAGCACAAAATCTAATTTAACATTTACTTTAGATTGCAACAACACCTATTTCTTCTTAATTAAGAAAACCATTATGAAATTTTAAATTGATTGAATAAATACGTATTGTATTCAACAAAGTTTTTTATGCAATTTCTACTCCGAAACAACATTTTTCTACGCAGTTTGATCAAAATTTACCTTATTACAATCACTGATGGAGAGTATTACCTCCATAAATCTGGCTTCGGTAGAGAGTCGATTTTAAACACGTATTATTAGCTTATAATGAACGATTCGAAGACACGAAAGGAATGCGTTTGATGTGATGTTAAAGTGCAAAAGATTTGAGGATAGGTCGAAATAGAATGTAGAAATCGATATTGTATAAACTGAAGAATTTATCGTTGTGCCGCAACGTTGTGCCGCAAGAGCGTACCGTTAGATTTCGGCCTATCAACTGACGATGTCAGCTTACGTCATAAGGTACACATTCATCTGTCCTGTACCTGTCAACGTAACCACACATAGACAGACGTACGGCGTGACGATAAATGTTGGGACACGGGGATCAGGTGGATACATTTCCAATTGTACATAATACAATCTTTCATTACACAGACTGTTCTAGAAGTATATTCTACGCTACAGATTTAGAAAAACATCCAAACTTCCGCAAATGTAATTTTAGTGGGATATTCTAAAAGTTGATTATCTAAAAAAACAGTTGTGTGGTTTTAAGAAACCACGACGCATGTGAAACTTTGATTGGATTGTAGGCGTTGAGTTGTAGACACTTATCCATCACGATTAATTATAAACAACAATATTCACATGAATACACGAACAAAAACATGTAAACACTGTACAGCACTTGCCCGCATGACAGACTGACTATGTGTTATACATACTACACGGTCAGCTGATGCTAACCATGGGCGCCGCCATATTAGCCTTGGCTGCTCTACCGAGCGTCTACTCCGAGCGCCTTTCACTTTACCCCTACTCCGCGGCCACCTGTTATGCGACATGCAACAGACGGCCGGAAAAATTCGGGGCGATAGAATAAAAGTTTCACTTTAAAATTAATACAGCGTAATGACCAATTTTGCGCTTTCTATGAAACAAGTTCATTGACACCGCTTATCGTGTCGTCATCTGTAAACTCCGTGTTACGCTTCATTCGACAAAACTGGATCGCGTCAGTGCAGCGGAGTGCAAATTTATGTGATGTGTGGCCGATATAATTAAAAGGCACGGTGCAACCGCTAGTTTATAAACGTTGGGTCGGTAGTCGGTACATCAGCTGTAGGTACGCGCGCTTTTCTTTCGACAGGTGAGCATTACACATAACTGATCACTTCTGATTACCTCTCGTCATCGCTATACGGCGGCAACGGGGTTCAGCAGCGAGGCCTCGAGGACGGACGGAACATGTGTGCAGAAAAGGAAATGCCTCATCGCTTATTTCATAGTCATAATATGATCGCTGTTAGAATTGTTCAATTTCTGTTTCATTTGAACCTGTGATGTTGTTAGAAAGTAACAAAATATTATCAGAATCGTAAGTTTTTACACTGACCATACAGAATAACATAAATAGACGACTCGAAAATTATGTTAAGCCTACTCCACACCCAAAGTTTATAGATAATATGCATTAGTGGTGTGTGGGCAGGGTCAGCCTTATCAGACATTTTAGCATCGAGAATAGTTTTTGACGTGATAACTGTCTTATAAATTGATGAAACACCGGCTGCACGCACGAAAAAGTATCACGTTCCGCCTGAGCCTGAGCGTGCAAGCGAGAGCGCGGTATAAGCGATAGAGAGGCACGATCGGCCCAAGCGTCGGCTTGTACGCATTTCTCTCTCTTCTCGTGTGACGTCAGAGAGTTCATCAATGTTTCTTTGTGACGTTATCACGTAAGACTATCGTCCGTAAACCGCTTTTACAGACAACCAATTTTTTTCCAATGACAGATCTTCCTTATTTGGTCTTATTTGTCTAGTATATGAGTATACTTTATGGCGTAAGCTGGTGAAATATATTAAAAATAATTTCTTTGTAAATTTTTCGTAGATGATGCTAGATGATGGAAGTCCCACAACCTCGCTCCTTCCAAAGGCCTATATTGGGTAGTCGTAAAAATTGTATATTTGGACCCTGTTCCTATTCATTTATCGAGGAGCCCTCAAATCAATCGAAAGCCGTCAGTACTTTTTGTCCATATTAATTGCGAGTCATTGACTAGATAGCTTATCATTTGGAGTATAGGGAAACACTATACGAAGGCAAACTTACACACAGTTGTCCTAATGAGCCTTTTTCCTGAGAATAGTGCAGCGAAAGTGTCACGAGAGGCAGCACTAGTAGTAGGGACAAACATAAAATATTTACATGCCAACCAATGTTATTTACGTGATATTATTTTATTATTTAAAAATATAAATCTGAAATAAAAAAAATTTTGAACTGATAAACTTATCACTGAGAGTCATCATTTACATATGTTATCGAAATTATTTTTAAAATTAATTAAATGAATAAAAAATGAATAGTAAATTTTTGACAGTTTATTACCATTGATTAGAATGAGATATAACCTCAATCTTTTATTAAATTATATTCATTTATTATATTTAATTAAATTTATTTTATTACCATATATTTTTTATTCATATTTCATTTGGAAATAAATCTGAAATTCATAATTATTTTCAATTTCTCTTATTACAGTTTGAATTTATCGCTAATATTTTACTAGAGTCTGCATACTAACCTGTCTATTAATTCATTTTTTTTCCAGATACTTTTAAATTACGACACGCAAGCCAACGTTTTAATGTTACTACATTGTTATCTTTTACAGTTGCAAATTTTAGTTTTGTTCCAGGAACATCATCTTCTGTTAAAAACATTTTTTTTCAAGTACACTTTAATGTGTGTTTATATGGGGATTTGACAGTGTTTGTCCCTACCGAACTACTAGCGCTACTAGTGAGTGATTTTTCGTACTTCATGAAAAAGGCTCATTAACTACATTTGAGCGATATGGGCGATCTGGACTCAATATTTGTCACGCCCGTAAGTAATAGTATTTGTAAATACTCGCGATATGCGTGGGAGTGACTGTAAGTCAACGGTTTCCAACATTTCAGTTTCATGTTCATCTTATATCATCGATCTTATATTTAGTAAATGTTAATACTGTTACAAAGTTTGCCAGATTGTCCTATATTCTAATAGACAGCTAAACATGCTGTCAAGAAAATGCAGATATTATACTCTAGCCGGCAGCTATATGGTGCCAAGAGAATGAAGACGACGTCGCTGCGACTGAAACGTACTGATAACAAGAGAATTAAATTTATTCAGTATTCCATGTCGGGTTATAATTCAAACAATTTTATTTATTTTGAAAGTATACTATGGATGAAAATCTTCTGAAGGGAAAATATTTGACTAAGTTTTTTTTTCAATATAGAGTTTTTCTCTAACGGATTTTTAATTTTGAAAAGATTTACTTTAACAGTTTTAAAAATTATGCAAGCTAGGGCAGGTTATTATTAAGTTATTTTTATATCACACTATTATCTTTTAAAAATTAAATCATTGAAGAGAAAAAGATTTGCAGTTTTTAAATAATTTTGTCGCATTTTTATTTTGGACAAACTAGAACATATTTTCCATTCGCAGAGACACGTGACTTTGACTCTGCATTGGTTAAATGTTGGAAGGCGCGACTCTGCGTTACACTTGTAGAGATGCCCCGCCGTCGCTGCGGCTGCCCTAACATGATCGATCTGTGGGGAGTCGCCGACGCCCCACACTCTCTCTCTCTCTCTCTCTCTCCTCACTGCTTCTTCGCTACAACTAATGTTGTCCTTTCGTTCAGATAATAATAACATATCAACCGTGTAACGTCTCACGGTATGCCTGCACAAATAAAGAACATAAGATTTTTTTTTATTTTATGATTTCATTAACCAAACTTTTCATCAAACATACTTTATTAATTTATAATTGTCATATATAATAATACAAAAAGTTGGAAACAAACTTTTTGTATTGAATAAACTCATAAGAAGTTACACTTTAACAAATCTTTTCTGATTCCACGATGTTGGATCTTCAATTTCAAATCGAAGTATATACTACGGAAGCTCCATAGAGAACGCAACACATGTTGACATCCGTATACTGTTTTAACCCATTCTGCTCCATATTATATCGTGCGCACATATTACACAAGTAAACATGTCGTTATCGCAGAGAAAGATCGCGCGAGATTTTAAGAGATGACACCCTGATTTAAATCAATACTGTATGTTGCTTTTAATTGAACCGTGCTTTTCATACACTCTGTTTGCGTTATAAATAACAATGCATACAATAGAGTGAAATGTGAATATGAAAAATAATATAAATGAAAGCCTTTACCATTAAAATATTTTTTGACGTGATAACGTCTTATAAATTGATGAATCACCAATCTTATAAATTGATAAAACACCGGCTGCATGTACGAAAAAGTGTAACGTTCCTAACGGTCGTAACGTTCCTAACGCGTAACGTTCCGCCTGACCCTGTGCGTGCTTTTTGCTAATTTCTCGCTCAATTTAAATCAGATCGGTTTGAAACCAGTCTTAAACGAAAGATGAGAACATTTTACATAAATTTCGTATAACAGTTTTTTTATACAAATTTATATAGAAAAATAGCTGTATAAATGCAACATGAAAACGGCTGCATTTCTAATGTTTAATTCAATTTTTTGACATTAGTATTTTGTGAAATGCAACGCCTTCTAAGTTAACTATTGGAATAACTAATTATTATTAGAACATAATACTTTGACAGTTGCAAACGTCACTTTTGACATTTCTTATCATTCCGACACCAAGGATAAGCGGATTGAAACCAAATTTTGGGAGGTTTAGGTTATGTATTACGGAATACGTTATCACGTAAAACTATCGTCCGTAAACCGACTTTACAGACAACCAATTTTTTACTAGGTGTGGATTGTGGATAGTCAAATTTGTTATTATTATTGTAAAAATGTGAGTGTTCGAATTTTATTGATATGTAGTAATCGAAATGAATACTTTTTTATGCTTAACTTTGATCGATTTCAGACAAATCTGCAGTAGATACTCCTCTATGAAATTAATTAATTAGATGTTTATTTTTTATTTACTTTTTGTCGGTGATAATTTTATTATCTTTTCATACATTTAAATGAAAATCTAAATACTTATTCAAAAAAAAAACATTAACTTTAAAACGAAAAACTAATATGTAACATTAGTTTATGTATATATCTAAGGCCTAATTTATAGCAAGAGTCAGCTAGTTTTAACAGTCACACGAGTCATAATATCATACGTTCAAAAATCATCGAGTCATCAGTTCTGTGTCCTACGGTAGCATTTCGGAACAGTTTGTTTTAGAAACGTGTAATTTGGAAGATATGCAGTCTTCACAATGACAACTAATATAACAACAAATAAGTTTCATCGGAGAAATTTGTGAGACATTATAGCTGCAAGTACAAAACTCTACGTACAATTAAGCTATTGTAGTTGGTATTTGACCGATTTTTTTAATTACTAACTGGTAATTCTTCGTCCACAATCAAGATAAAAACTTGATAGTAAGTACAACGTAGGCACAAACTCGTATATATATTTTTTATTTGTTTTTTGAATATGATATTTTGTTTTGTTAACATTTATTTCTAATTTCCACTATGAAGTTTATGCATATTTTATACGGTGACAAGTGACTAGTAGAGAAATTATGTACCCAAAATCCAGACCGGGTATGTAGAGTTTTTCGTAGTTTTTTTTTTCAACTAAATTTTTTATCCCGGCTGTGTAAAGGCTCCTCTACACAAGTGGCCAGCACCGCCACTTACAGACACTCACGATTGTGTAGAGGGCATATTCGTCGGTGCGTGGACATAATCGCCTGTAATCGGCAGTAATCGGTTGATTGTCGGTACATCAAAGGAATGCGTGGCCAGCATCGTGCGCCCGTACACAAAATCGGACCGGCACGATTGTGTGGAGGGCTAGGCAATAATCGCGGCGATAATAGGCACTTATTTGAGTGGCGGTGCTGGCCACGTGTGTAGTAGAGGCATAAAACGTTGTTTAAAAGCGCTTCATCTCTGCATAAATTATTCCAACTTAATATTGAATTTCAGAAATTGTTTATAATATTGTTCTTCAATATATAAATCAAATGTCAATATTTTTGAAGTTGGATTGATCCTGTCACCCAATGGACTGGAATTTTTTTATTACATCAAAAAAACGAATAACGGAAACACTCAATGAGCAATCATCATTAACATTTCTTTTTATTCTACGTAAGCAATTTTGCCATTTGGCCTACAGAATTATAACAAAACATGAAAACGGATACTTTGTTGTATGTTTTTAATTTTCGACATGTAGAATGTAGATACACCGTTTTATATACAATTTAATAAGTGTTTACTGTATACAGCACGTAAAATTATGTGTACAGAAATTATGTAAATTTGCTTTTATGGTCATAATAAACCCTAGCTTTGAACGAACTATTTGGACGATATATACCCTAATTGTATTACCTTCTGTTGTCGAAAAGTAATTATATTACAAAATCTATTTTGATCTACATGTTATATATTAACACGTGGAATGTTGGAATTGTATAATAAAAAAATATAAATAAAAAAAATATTTGAAAATTCAAAAGTGCCAGGCGTTATATGTATAACGTTTGTTCACTGCTTTTTTTGGGACACCTTTTTTCAATTCAGTTATTCAACCATGATGTATCTTGGCTATTTCACGTTCTTTTTGCCACGTACAACTGAATATTTTCTATATTTTCCGTTAGGCTAAATAAGAAGACTTTTTTTGTGTGGCAAATAATTTCTCTTAAAAAAAAACGGAGGTTCGTATATTAACTTAATGGGCACTTTATTCTGAGCTGCAAATAGAGGTTTTGTGTATTAATAACCGACTAACATCTTAAATTTAATTTATATCAGATGTAAATTTAATCTTCTTTTGTGTGTTTATTTGCTTACTTGCTTTGTATGTCCTACACTCCAAACTCTAAAGGGACTTAAATACGGAAGGGATACAAATACAATGTGTTCACCGATATCCTACTGGTTAAAAAAACAATTTTAAATAGTTTTTGAATTCAATTCAAAATGTACAAATTTGCCGAGGTATATTTTTTTTTGTACTTCAAACTCAACAGTAAGTGTTCAAGCATTTTTGTTTTCAAAAAAAGATATAATAAATGTCAGAATATTATACCAAAGATTTTTCTACATCTTGTATGCTATGTACATTATATTATAAATCAACTGAAAACCTGACATAAAGGTTTCTCCAATTCCTGATTTGCCTTTTAAATATTCTGACTCGTCACGAACATTCAAACAATCCGTATTATGCGAGGTTCTGTGCATACGAATTATGTAGCTAATCTATCAATATTGTGTTCGTGTTCCAACTTTTCCATGCCTTTAAATCCTCTTCTTTGTCCGCACGGGTCAGAATAATACCCAAAAAATAAAATATATAACCTCAAAAACGTTAGCAACAAACACACGGTCACGTGTAAAAGTCTATTAGACACTACTCTATCGTTTCATAAAAACAATCGCCGCCGGATATGTAAGGCCTATAATGAAAATAAGAGTTTTCAGGAAATTGTAAAAAAAACTAAAAGGCTGATAAATTATTGGTAAAGTTTTATGGTAATCTATGGGCGCACAAACAAAACACAAAGGGGATATTATGGAGACTCCAGGTTAGAAAAAAATGTTTGTTTATAGTAATAACAAAAATGTTTCTCTAAGCTTCGCAGCAATATTATGTAGAACGTATTGGGGATTATTGTGTTACTCGTAACAATATGGAAAAATGAGCGTTAGTGAGTTTTTTACACGAGTCCTAACGCCATTAAGTTTGAGATAATTAATTTGTTTCACGCATCTCCTGCAATAATTTTCAATGTTCAACTTTTTTGGCAGTTGTTTATGAAAATTACATCTACTATGACCTCTAGCACATGAGTGTTGAATGCATTTTTTTATTTACTTTACGACCGCTGTACAGCTGTATGCATGGGTAGAATGAAAGCAGTCAGGTGTAGACAAATGCATATAAATACCAAGTATAGGTCAGATTGTGGTCGAATTAAAGCAATATACCGAACATCTAAAGTCACGAATGTTCAGTTTTAGAAGAGAACCGGCTTTTTCCTTTTATATTGCCGTACTACAAACGCCATTTGCATCACGCGATCGTTCTATAAGTCAGTCACACATATAAAAAAAAAAAAAACAACTGGTAATCCTGGCGTTGTCGGTGCTCATTTCGTATTTGGTGGCGATTTTTCTTTTTAGATATTGTCTAAAGTACTCCCAAGACAGTGCTTTATACAAAACTAAATTTAGATTGGTTCAGCGGTTTTAAAGTTTATCGCAAACATGCAGACAGACGTATAGAAGCGAAAAGACTAAAAGAGGACTTTATACATAGTATAAATAAAAAAGGATTTTCGAGATAACAATATCGAATCTACAGGGCAGCTAATATAATATAAGAAGCGAAGATATGAATAATTATTTAATTATAAGGTAAGTTCATAACTTATAAGTAGTAAAATTAATTGTCGGATTTGCCAGTTAATATTTTTTTTATGCTGGTGTTTTAGTGTAACATAATTTTGATGGTATTTTTATTTTTTATGATATGTTTTGAAGTTGGCTACCCTGATGGTTTCAACCAGACTCAACGTGAGCTAAAGCGCGGGTAAAGGTTATTTTTAATATTATGTATAAGGCTTCTTGAGACATCAGTAAAACTCGAAGCAAAAGTTACAAAATTGTGATTCTTGGAATATGTAGCACATCTTCGTCCTCAAGAGACCCGCAGTCAGTGTAGCGCGAGAGTTAAATAGTTAATGATAATGTTGTTTGCAACTAAACGAATCACGTAAAGCATGCTACAGATACATTTGACGAAATTAGATTTTCCTTGTGCGAACTGTTGTATATTCTCTAAAGAAAAGACGATTTTTTTCGCTTATTAACACTAAAATGATTATAAAATGTTTTAAAGTAGGTACCTACACTGTGTATTGTACAGTGTAGCCAGATAAAGGATCAAGATGAGAAAAGAACTTTTTAGAGATGAACATTTCTGAAGTGGAGATGAAAATACAAGTATTTGATTTATTGGCAGTGGTCATTGTTTTGATATATATAATTTAATACCGTATAAATTTATGTTCAACATTCGGTGAACGGATCGTATTTATTCTAGCAATCAAGTGATTTTTTAGTACGAGTTTGAGATGATAAAAATCAATCTTATGCTTTTCTAAGACGGTAAGATATATTCTTGAATTTGTTTTCTGCTTCATAATTAATTGAACATTCCTATCGCTATATTACAACAAACAAGTATTTGGTCCTAGCAAATCTGTTTCGCATAAATTATGTATTGTGTCGACACCGTTACGGTGTTTCTGTAAAGATGTTGATGTACAAAAAAAAGAAAATAACGTAGCCATGTCGACAAAATACATAACATACGGAAAACATTTGCTAGGACTAAATACTTGTTTGTTGTAATATGGCCATAGAAATGTTCAAAGAGTCGACACAGTTGTTTACAAAAACATTTTGTTGTTTATGATTATTCAAATATGTTTTTGTTTCGGTATATCAAAAGTTTTGCATTTTCATTTATTTTGTGCGTCACAACTTATTGACAGTGTGAGTAAAGCCCACTGTTAATCGATATGTATAGCTGTCAGTATTTATTAAAATAACCTATTTCAAAGCGTATACCGAATGAAATTCTTATATCCATGTCAACCCTTTGCCCACATCCAAACTGTCGTGGCAAATGGTAAATGGCACCTGATATCAGAGGCAAGCTGCTTGAGTTACACATGTGGAACAAAACGAAGCAAACTTCTGACATCACGTTCTTTTCTACAGCCACTCAGACAAATACTAGAGCTTTTGTTTTAATAGTCTTTTAGACCATATTTTTGTTTGCGTGATCAAGTTCATAATGTTTTTTGTAGTTTAAACTATCGACTCATAAACGTGTAGGTACCCATTTCAAGTTGCATTTAATTTTCATTGAATTTTTGAAGTGAAAACTTTTTTAGCGGCGCTTTACACTTTTTTTGTAATGGGTAAAAAATGTTAAACTCGCGTCAGGACACGTGACCTGATCGAAAATTCGTAAGACGAATGGAGAGTAGAGGTAATATTCAAGTTTTCACTTCTGCCGGCACTCCCGGAGTGCAATTTTTATTTATAAAGACATTATATTCATTATTCGTTTTAACTAACAAATCTGTACCGTTTTCTTATCTTCAGATATAGATATATAAACGTCGAAACGCCAGCATAATAAATGCAATTCCTATCCTAGTATTGATTTTGTTTTTGATCCTATGCTAAAAAGAAGTTCTTCATTCAAATATCAAAATTATAACAATCTCTTCTGATGTCGACCTTTTTAAAACGAAGCCATATATGATTTTTTAATTTTTTTCGTGTATTTTTCACTAGTTTTCTAAACAAATGTTAAAAAATATATTTTTATTGTAGGTATCTAGTAAGAATATTTATCTAGTGTTACGATTTTCTCCAAAACTGTTTAAGAAGCAAACTGGATGTTGTGCCCACAAGCTTTAATCGTACGAATAAAGTGTGTAAAACGCACTCTAAGAGAATTCACGACAAGAATCCCACGCAATTCGTCGCTACGTCGGGACGGGAGAGTGTTCGCGCCGACGTCTATCCACGTTCGCTTAGTGTTCAGCGACGCCGTTGAACGTTCAGCTCCCGTAGTGTCGTAGTGCCAGTCGGTGGCCGTGTGTGCGTCCCGATGCCCGGCGTCGAAAACAACAAAATGCACGCGTCACAATAGTGAACACTCCCCCCCGCGCACTATTACGATCTGTTCGATATACGCGTACACACCCACCACTTGGACATGTGACTTACTGTTCCATAAATAAATATTTGTTCTTATAATATGTCAAAAGTTCATTTTATTCTGATTTTGCTGCTTTTATTAAGTTTGTAAATTGTGTCTATTGTGAATATTTATAATACGTGAAATATTACGTTACGCTGTTGTGAATTGAAAATTATAAATGTATGTTTATGTAAGTAGTGTTAACATTGTTAATGCATAAGTTCATTCTGTTTTGATCAAATAAAAGATCTGTTGGCTTAATAAACACGAATCTATTAGTTTCAATAAACTATATTCAAATAAAATGCTATAGAGTTTAATGGTGCTATATTATATCTGAATTAAATAAGAATAAAAGTTGTGCAAATTCCAAAAGTATACATTGACTTGTTTTTAATCTTCAAAAATTGACAAGTTTAAAATAACGTGGTGTAAATATAAGTTCATTTGATTTTACTTATACATACTCTATACTAGACAAATAGTGTGAATAAATAAAATAGGATAATGTTGTTTACATTAGGATAATATTTTAGTCTTGAAACTTATCTAGGTTTTAACGTTGTTCTAAAAAAATCTAGTGTGGTTTAGTTCCGATATAAGTAGGTATGCCGCTTTGATTGACTGATAGTGTTGCATTATATTATGCAATTAATCATTTTGACCTAGAAAAATAAGATACTGCATAGCATTACATTATTTGTGTTGAATTACATCGATGCTTGATAAAATTGAAAAAAAATGAAAGATGTATATTGAAATTTTTTTTATTTTCTGTGATTACTAAAATATTCATAGAACATTTTTACGCCTAAAAAAATTGCATGAGATATTTCAAAAATGTTGTTTAAAACTCAGTTAAAACAAATACAGAAAGGTTTGTTAAATAATTAATAAAGTTTTTTAATTTACCATAACATGCAGTGCTGTATTGAAAAGGTTATTAAAGTCGTTTAGTTCACTCAGTGTATGTAAATTTTAAACATCTGGTACAGAAAC
This sequence comes from Xanthostigma xanthostigma, assembly GCA_963575645.1. NCBI lineage: Eukaryota > Metazoa > Arthropoda > Insecta > Raphidioptera > Raphidiidae > Xanthostigma > Xanthostigma xanthostigma. The sequence goes on along the minus strand of OY754466.1, from coordinate 54,498,766 downwards.
CAAATCTTTTTTGTGGAATTCTGCAAATTCACTTTGTTGTATTTTTCGTTCTTTTTTTCGGACATGTCTCCTTTTTGTGTTTCAAGATAAATATCTCTGGCCACAAAGCAATTCCACTTATGTTGCTTTTTCGGTGGTTTCTTCTGCATCTTCAGATACTTAGACTCTATTTTGTGTGACGTGAAATGCTTCGCTTCTACAGATTTTATCCTAAAATCTAATAATCTATAAACGTTGCGGTTGTTCGACTATTAACCTGTAGACAAGCAATTTATCATTTTTACCGTTCGGTTAAAACAAATTAGTTAGGTGTCCGATATTCTTTTGTATTTATTTTTTAAACTCAAACTGGCTGTCAATAACTTTCTAGATACTATGTTTGCCGAGTTCACTTACATTTATAAATTTATTTTTTCTTAGTGATTTCTCTGTAACCTAGATACAAGTGCGCTTAGTAAGTATCCGGGAATGAGCTAAGCTATTTCTAAACACTGTAATAACATTAGCTATGTCAAAGTTCGTGAGCAAAATGCAACTACTTTTTGTATTATTCAGTAGATAACGAGGTTACCATTACTATACTGCAATAATCACTGACAGCTTTTTCTCTCGGTGTGTTTGTTTTTCCTGGAGGAACGTTGTCAACTTGACAATCGATATGCCAAGTTTAGATTTATGACACACTTTATCTGAAGATAATAATGACATTAACGTTTTTTTTAACGTTGTCTACTGCAGAAAGGACTCCACAATCTGACATTTAGGGTTGCCAATTTACTGATATACACAAATAGATTAAATTTCACATGCTTAAGAGATTGTGACAGCTAATAACAGTAACTCTGAAAAGACTTTTTTAATATTAAAAATAAATTTCAAAATTTTGAATATTTTTCTGTATAAAACTAGCTCTTATACAATCATTTTTTATCTAGATGTAATTTATATTGAAACGTTAGTGTACGACAGTTGTTGAGGGATTTTGAGCTTCATGCGTAGGTATATAAGAAGAAAAAGCATTTTCCGATACGAATTAAATTACGTCGTAGTATCGTATCGGTTGACGACGACGCATTTGAAAATTGTCTGCTAACGTCAAACAACACATTAGGTTGCTCTCTAGTGTTTACACTGAACACTCAACTGTTTTAAGTTGCTGAGTTTTTTTTTTCATTTCGAGACTAAAAGAATAAAAGAATACTTGAACTTTAAAGTTCGGTATAATAAAACTATATGCTTAAGGCTCCTTGACAGTTTACTTTTGGCCATTTTTAAATTGTTCTGCACTTAAACATGTATGAGGGGTATCTCAAACCACCGAGAAATGGATGAAATTTGTTCAACTTATTTCTTAATATAACTGCAAAACAAAATATCCGAAGAGTCTACTGACTTGTTTACATTTTTTTTAAATTACGAAACTCCAACGCATACACAACGAAATACTACACGTAGTTACTGAACTAGTAACTAAATTTCGTCCTGTTATCTAGATGTCGCCTTTAACTAAAGGCCACGCTTAAACCAAGGCACACAAACATATTGCCCTCTCATAAAATGCCGTCCCATAAGATTGTCGCGCCCATTCCATGGTTCTACTCCCAACCAAAGGCGCCATCAGATGTTTCACATAAAAAAAAACAATACTAACATTTACCTGTGAATCGCACGTAGGTATATACGTACATCGAATTGGGACAAGGTATATATTATGACGTATAAGTGATAAATAATTCACAAGTTTATAGCGAAGCTATATACATTGGGTTAGGTAGTATCTGACTTGGAGTCTTTTGGGAATTAAGATCTTTTCAAGATCGTCTATTTATGTCACACAGATTAAAGTGAATCGCTTTCATACTTTAAAGATATGCTAAAATATTTACGTATAACCTCACGTTTAAGATAGAACCTAATATATATACCCACCTTTTAAAACTGAAAATGCAAGTTAGGTACTGTTTAAAGAAAGTGTGCAATTCTTAATTTCCTTTCTCTTGTTGTTTTATTATTATACTGCTATATTAGCTGCGGACAATGTTGACATTATTAAAAAAATAAATAATATAAAATTGCGGAAAAAATACTAATAATATTGTTATATGCCCAGGAAGTTTTTTACGGCAATGTCTCTATGGTCCTGTATTACAATGATACATTGATAAAATTCATCCGGTTCTGAATTATTAAACTTTAGAATAAATTTCTCTCCGTGTATTTAAAGGCGAACGGTCTGCATCTTATTAAAAGAACCTTACCATCCAAAATATCTAGCCTCGAATTGTTATTCAAGTAAAAGGCTTCGATTTTTTTTATCGCATTTAGTAATCAGTAGTTATGAATCATGTCGGATTATTAAATGATATATTTGTTAACTAATTGACGGTTGTTAATTTTGGCATGGGCTTTTTTTGTGCTATTGGCACAGTATAGAACGTATAGTACTGTACTATAGGTGTTAAGGAAATACAAATACATTTTGACTTTTCATTTTTAAACGCTTTATATTAGCTTGGGTTGTAAGTAACTATGTATGTACGTATGTATGTAACTAACTACCGTAACGGAATCTTTGAGCATAATTTTCACCAATTTCCCGAAGTCTGATTAATTTGAAACTTTGCATACGTATCAAGGACCGATGACAATGCAATAATTTGATAACAGTTTCCCATTATCCTTATTAGGACCCCCAGGATTAATAAATTCTTTTATAGATCCTCTGTAGTAAACGCTTTATTTTCACCAATTTCCCGAAGTCTGATTAATTTGAAACTTTGCATACGTATCAAGGACCGATGACAATGCAATAATTTGATAACAGTTTCCCATTATCCTTATTATTAAACGCTTTATATTAGTTTGGGTTGTAACTATGTATGTATGTCCGTAACGGAATCTTTGAGCATAATTTTCACCAATTTACCGAAGTCTGATTAATTTGAAACTTTGCATACGTATCAAGGACCGATGACAATGCAATAATTTGATAACAGTTTCCCATTATCCTTATTAGGACCCCCAGGATTAATAAATTCTTTTATAGATCCTCACTAAAAAGTGAAAAATAAAATATAGTTTAAAAAAAACTAAAAAACACGCTTTATATCGGACTAAAAAGTAAAAAAATAATTGTTTTAAAATAAGCTTAAAAAGCGTTGGGCGCTCGATGTACGAAAATGTGGAACAAAGCGCCCCACGCTTTTTAAGCTTATTTTAAAACAATTATTTTTTTACTTTTTAGTCCGATATAAAGCGTGTTTTTTAGTTTTTTTTAAACTATATTTTATTACACCATGAGATGGCGTTCCTAATAAAACTATGCTGAAAAAAATCGTGCCACGTTCTACTCTATTCTTTAGTTATCCGACCTTATTAAATGAAAACACAGAATGAATGAAAATGTCACATGATATGATCATTATAGTGTTTTGTTAGAAATTTACATCGCGTACAAAGATTCGTAACGTGTTAGTTTCTATTCAAATAAAATGCCTTTGTCTCGCAATTTTCTGTGAGGCATAATAAAAGTGGATACTTACAGCGAACTAACTGAAATGTAATGTTAAAATTAAAATGAACGCGCAGTTATCACAATACACAGTATATATACAATATACTTATCATTATAAATTTAAATCATTGCAAATAACATTTACTATATAAAAGTCATTTTTTAAATTTAAATTATTTTCAATTATATGTCATAATATATCAACCGGTTAACTAATAATTAATTAATTAATTCACATCGTGCATATTCTTTACTATTTTTGCCGGGTTTCAAATTTTTCTACGGGCCTGTTTCTTCACCTCCGTGGTTTGAAATGGGTGTAGTGTAGTGGACTTGCATTTAGTCAGCACGCGATGTGGCCCTATCGCACGCAATGCCACCATCTTGCTTGCCAGTGATAACGAAAACAGCGTTTATAAATCTGACGCTTTAATGAATTTAACCTAAATACATATTATGTATAATTGCTACAGTTCATACATATGAAACGTTATTTCCGCTATTTTTAAAATTTGGGGGAATAATTCATCTCATATTTATAATAAGCACGATTACCATACCTTGGAGAAAAATATGTTTTTATCTCTATAAAATCTCATCGGAAATGTTTATAAAAAAATGTACGTAATGACTAATTATGCAGAATACTCCAAAACAATTATCAGTACCTTAAATCGCCAAGTCATTTTTGCATAAAGCAGTTTTGCTTGAAATAAGAAAGCATATCCAGGCAAAGGCGTTTCCTTATTTTTAGCGAAAAACCGTTAACCAACAACCCCTCATAGAAATTTGACGTTTCCTCACTCTTATGTGTACCTGAAAGGACTTATGCAAACATTTGGTAGGCTTTATTTATTTCGAAAAAAACATCTCTATATCTTGCTTTTCTGCAATTCCAATTTGAAGAATATGCTGAGATACAAACTGTCCGTTTTTACACATATTTTTATTTTAGTCGTTTTACTGGTAATAATATAAAAAAGGCGGTTAGCTTTTCATAAAAATAATTAACTCAGCTTTGTAGCGTGCACGCATTCGATTGTCATTAATTGCAAGAAATAAGTCAGGGCTGCCAGATGAACGGATTTTTCCGTTCCAAACGGATTTTTCGAGTAGAAATAAATTTGAACGGATAATGGAACGGATTTCATGATCTGAACGGATTTAACGGATTTTCTAACTTTTCCGAATTTTTTACCTTTTTTACTACATATAAATTCAAACTTCACTCGATAATCGATAATTTGGGGACATTCGGGTATTTTTAGCACATTCGAGCATATCTGAGCACGTTTCTTTCACTACCTCTGTCCTACTCCTCTCTTTATTTGGGTAGAAAAAGATAAGAGAGTGTATGAAACAATGTGTTCGCGAAACACACCTATATCGATGAATATCGACTCGCTATCTTTGTCTGATGCGTTTTTTCACACAACTGGAGTCAAGTGTTTCGAGTTACACGGATTTACGGAACACATTGAGGATTTAACTGATTGTACTGCCGCGTTTGTTACTATCGCAACATTCTAACAGTCAATATAATATTTTTATTTCATAAAAATGTGAAAAATCTACGAAATAATCGATTCATTGGATGTGAAAAAATGAATCATTTCTATTCAATTTAAAGTCTGTTTGTAAGTAAAAGTAAATTCAACGTCTTATACGAAATTCATTTAATAATGTTAATAACAAAGCCATAATGAAGGTGGAAACACGTCTGGCATTAATGGGTGAACCGAGCGAACGGATGGAAACGTATTTTTTAGACCACTTCCCCCACCACTTTTCGCCTTACCGACGGATTTCTGAGGAGAGAAATCTGGCAGCCCTGGTATTTACGTAAACTCACAATAGGTTATTTATAATAAAAATCATTGATTTTAATTTTCAGAACACTAGACCTTGACGACAATTCGACAATATAGAAAATTATGATAAAAATATAGCTTTTTGACATTATATTTCTGAGAACTGGATGTTATATATTATGTTTTTGTGAAAAATGTTTTCGAATAATTCAACAGCAGATCCATGTGCTACGTTCAAAATAAAAATAAATGTAAATTATGTCGTGTTCGAGAGGAAGTGGTATCCATTCATAATTTATGACTTGCCGTAAATAACAAAGTACGAGAATGTACTGCATCGAAACAGAATTTAAGTTCGGAAATCTAACCTAACAAGTACATAATATTGTATACGAACACCAACCATTGTGAATGTGACATTAAAGACTTTTCGGAGCTTCAGTGTGCGAGAGAGACAGACCCAACGGAGGATCGTAAGTGAGACAAGAGAGCAGAGTGACATGTGTGTGGATGCGTTAGTTCGTTATGTAACAAAACTCGAAACGATGTTCGTTATTAAAGTGGTACTTAAATTTTAACATGTACGAAGCAACGAGTTAAGAGAGTTACCAAAATGGAGATCACAGTGAAGCGCGTTGTTATGTGGGACACGATTGTGTAATACGAAACGCAGCGTTCATTATTAAAATTGTGTGCGTTATAGTTTAACGCGATACTTACAGTGAGTTAAGCACACGGTTGGAGAGAGAAAGAGAGATCAGTAATGTGCGGCGCGGCGTTATAAAGAGCGCTCATTCCGTTTCGTAAACAAAGTGGCGTCACGATAGTATGTCACGCAAATAAATTAAGAGAAAAAAATAAGTAGTTGAGTAAATTAGAATTTAAAGCTTGTGCTTATAATCTGACAAAAAATATACGACACGAGTGTGTGCGTGTGTGTGACAGAGAAAGATAATATCAGAATGTGGTATTCGACGGCGGCTGGATGCAGTAGCGGGGGTTGCAGCAGCCGCAGGGGCAGCTATAGCGAAATGGGTCGTGGCAGCGGTTACGGCGACGATCATCACGGTCGAATCGGTAGCGGTGCCAGAAGTGGCAGCACTATGAGCATCTATACCAATCCGTCTGTCATCCACAATCGCATCTATAAAGTGGCAGGTCAGAAAGAGCAATCTGAATGTTACTATATATATAGCCATATATACGAAATGGTCTTAAAGTATAGAGTAGAGCCAAATGTTTTTGAAAAGTTTGATTTTAGGTTTAACATAATTCGATATTATCCCTATAATTAATAATTATTAAACGAGCTAATCTTGCATCTACCTATGTACCTAAATATTTTCTCGAAAACGGCCCTAACGATTTGGATGAAATTTACCGAAAAGGGATTCGTTTTAGCTAGGTCTCATCTCTCGAAAAAATCGTTTTCTTACAAATGTTATCATTATAAAAATCAATTTTTTGACGTATGAAAATACTTAAATATTGTAAGTAAGTAGATTTTGGAATTTTATACAAACAATGAAACAATTGTTTTCAAAATATTATGACAGTTAATCTTTAATTACTATCCAAGTGAGACTTAAAATAAATAGGAAACTTTCCGAGCAAAGCTGTTAATATTTAAATAGCAAAAGATGTGAAGAGTGCAATACTGAAAGGTTTACTTTAAATATACTGCTTTTTTACAAAAAAAAAAACTCAATTATAAATCAAGTGAAACGGGGAATATAATTTGAAACACCTGTGACGTCACCCCATCGAAGTTGTTTTGGAACTACCTATTTTACTGCGTGTGTGTAATTTTATTCTCGCGTTTGAAGAATAAAAACAAAATGGAAAACTGCTTTAAACTCACTGATTACTGGAATTTTTTCTCAAATCAATTAATCAGTCATTTTCATTTAGTATAAAATCGTTATTTCAAAGTATTTCCTTCATCATATTGTTAGTTATTATTTTTCTCTTAGTTTTTGTAATATAATTAAGATGCGGTTAAAAATAGTTTGTTTGGAAACTTTATAGATTTGGACGGTCACGTAGTTACAAAACATGACTCGGATTCTCTCCACTTGTCGAATCAGTGACGTCAAGTGACATGACATTTTGTTGCATCTTGTATGCTTTAAAAGAATAATGTATGTCCTCCTATTGTGTGTTTTCATGTCGAGATTTATTGAATGGCTATTGAATGATCTGATTACAATTTATTTTTGACAGATCACTATCATGTCTTGAGAAGTATGTACATCATAGTATTATGCGAGTACTATATTTCTATTTTGTTGAATTATAAAATATTGTGTCTGTTTTATTGTAATCACATTATACCTACGTAATACCACAAAGCAAGCATATAGGCGGTCGATTTTACGAAATGTGTGTTTGAATATTTGGTCACATTAAGTTATATTATTTCCACATACATTATACGTTACTCTTCAAGTCTGACATTTTTGTGATTTTCAAAGTGTTTTTGGTTACATAATGTGCACAATGCATATTATGTTATAATTTTGGAATTTTTCATACGAGAAATTCTCCAAGTGGTTACACAGCATGCCATTCGGCTTAGCCTCTGGCATTTCTACCACCGCACCGTTTCAACTTATGTTGTTTTCTTGTTTTCTTTGCATTCAAGATTAGAATTCTGCACACGTTTTACTTTATTATAATATCTGTATTATGGACGATTCTTTTTTGTGTAGGCGAACCGACTTTTCTATGTACTTTTCCACCACCGAATTTTAGTTTTGTTCGATATATAACAACAGTCAAAAATACAAAGTGTCAGAAGAGCACTTTGAAATATATCTAATCAAGGTTACCCGCAGGTTTTTTTTCCTCGAGGGAGACAAACTGAGCTTACGAGTTTGAAACACATCTTTATAATAAATTCGGAACAGAAAAATTCAACATTTTCGATTTTTTTTATTTTAAAACGAACGAAGTGTCCTTACACCCAGCCAGTATACATTGCACCTGTTCTTTAAATTTTTAAACATGAAGCACAAGAGACTTTCTTTAAATACCTTACTATCGAAATCTAATCTACTTTTAATATAACTTAAACGCTATATAGGTACTATAGTTAGGAAATATTTTTCACTGGCATTTTTTGTTTTTAATGCAACTAATAACTACAATGCTTTCGGGTAGAAAAATGCATATTTTAAAAATGCTTTATTGACACCAAGCATAAAAGTTTTAAAACTTTTAAAATAAATTTCTACATCTTTTAAACAGATCGAAATTCCGCTTATGTACCAATAACAGCTTTATTTTGCAGAGAGAAAATAATATGAAGGTACAATACTTTGATTTTTATTTGAATATTATCTTTTGATAAACTAATTTTTCATTTATACATACAAAAAAATTGGTTGTCTGTAAAGTCGGTTTACGGACGATAGTTTTACGTCATAACGTATTCCGCTCGAATATCATATTTAATAATACATAACCTAAATTTTATTAGCTGTCAAACTTGGGCCGATCGTGCTTCTCTATCGCTTATTCTGCGCTCTCGCTTGCACGCACAGGGTCAGGCGGAACGTTACGGCGTTACACTTTTTCGTGCGTGCAGCTGGTGTTTCATCAATTTATAAGACGTTATCACGTCAAAAAACAATTAATTATTTGTTTTATTCAACACAGAATTCTTATATTGCTTTCTAGTGGTAAAGAACAGTCAGTATCTGTGTTTTGTTTAGTATGTATCTATAATGTACGAATGTTACAGTAACGTTTTTACGAGGTTAATGTAGCATGTTGATTTATTTTGTAAGCGAGTAGGTATAGGTAGAGATTTATGTACACAACTCGTTTTTTGCTAGCACCGCCCCATGACCAGCAGCTTTACAATTAACACTTAACGCTAGCCTTGACCACTGACCTTATATTATATATATACCCGTTACATTTATCTTTTATCAGAGTTTATCACAACCTGTATAATACACTGCAAAAGGTACTTTGCTCTGTTTATGACTTATTATGAGTTATGACCATTCGCTTAACATATACTCATTACTAAAAGCTTAGTGAACATAATATATTAGCATACGTATAACGGTGGTACTAAATAGGTAACACACAGTAAATTAAAAAAAAAATCCTTATCAGAGGTTAATGATGTTAATGATGAATAAAAAACTTTTTTCAACAATGTTTTTTTAGTACTACTGTTTTGCACTTATTTGAATTGTAAAAATATGTTTATGTAGAATGTCGCTTTGTTAAATCTCACGCAGATATGGTTATGTTATTTTTTGCAATGTCAATTTTTTGCTTCTTTTTCAATTTTTCAGCAAGATTTATAAGAAGGACCGTGTGGGATGTAATTCTTTTATATAATAGAATAAAAATAAAGCAATGCAAACTTTTTCTTTTTATGATTTTTTACGATTTATTGTATTATAAAAAAATGTACTTGCAATAATTACTGTTAACAGTTGGCTGATTGCCTAGGCGAAATAATTTATTTTTTCGATTTAGTAAATTTTTGCACGAATTTGTTCACAATCGTTTATTTCCCGAGTGATGAGAATTATAATATACTTTATATTAAGTAGATAAAATATCTAATTTCGAGGTAATGAAACGGTTTAGTAAACCTGAAAATGTATTATTTCAGTTACGTGTCAATATAAATATTATATATCAGTTCTTTTCACAAATGTGTTGGATTTGTGAAATGCATTTGAACTTTGCTAGGATATATAAAGGGGTCAGAAAATCTATTATTGAACGAGTGCTCTCTTAAATAAAATACGCATAAGTATACCGACACAATCTATTGCACTGTATATGTCTATATATGTTAGTCTAGACTCTAAATGTGCTTCTTTTCTTTGGAATTTAGAAAAAATATTTTCACAAATGGCATTTTTAAACCAGTATTCTTGCAGAATATTTAATAATGGTTTCACTGTTGGGTACCAAAATATTTATCAATATTTTTTCAGAATATTGTTTTATTTTCATTATGTGTGAATTAAAATAGTGGTTTTCAATTTAACAACATTGTGTTTGTATTAACAATTGAATTAATAATCACAATGTTTGCATATCGTGTACAATATATTTTATCAAATTATGTATTTTAAAATTTAAAATTCCCCTGCGTCGCATGAATTGCGATATGTTGCCGCGCTGTGAAATTTCCGTTAGTTTTTGAATAATTTATTATTCATAATATACAGGTATATAGTGTAAATATTAGTGGAAATGTTGATTGATAATTTAGATGCAATGTGTATTTAAAATTAAAAAAAAAAACGCTGTTTTAGTTTCGACGTTGAAGCTTTTTTTGACTGAGTTTGTAGTAGGGAATTGACTGTTTTATTAGCCTACCTTATAAAAAATAGATTCTAAATTACCTAATACATTTTTTCATGTGTAACCGCGATTATTTCAAAAATTACTGCTCATTATTAAATAGATTAGCTAACGTTTCATAATATTATATAGCTCCAAAAGCCGTTAATAGTCAATAATAAGTCAAAACTAAGTAATTTCGATTTCATGATTTCAGTAAAGTCATTAGTTTGAAAAAATGTATCTGTTAATAGTTTTGGTGTTGCCAATTTTTAGTCTCTGTGACTTGTTAAGTAATTTTATATTATGAAGGCTTTAAATTGCTGTGTTGAGTCACTGGATTCCCGGACAAAATATTCCCTCGAAAAAATATTTCCATGTCAAACTATCACTAGACAGAATATTCCCAAAACGAAATATCCTTGACAATATTTTCCCATAAAAAAATCTTTCAAAACAAAATCTCAAATTTCAAACAAATTAATTCTAAATAATAGAATGAAAATTTTTTCCTCGTTTAAAAACAGTGATGGGGATGTTTTGCCGGAGATATTTTGTCCAAGGATCAAAGTACCTGCTATCAAGACATATGGATATGGCCAGTCATAACTCGTGCCGCCTTCAACTGCGAATCGTTCTTTAAGTTAGCATTTTTGAATGTATTCCAAACACTGTGTAAACATTTCTATAGGTACAACATTATGCTACTAGCAATGTGTATAATAATATTCTGTGCACATTTCACTGGATGCTGCAGGAAAAAAGCTAATGAATGTACTGGCTGTTTCAAAAGAGCTTCGTGCATAAATGATTAAAAACAGCGATTACCTACAATGATTGATACAAAATATTCATGATCGCTATTACAGAATATAATAAAGACGATTTTAAAAATTTTGATCCTACTTCTTAAATTAATAATTTATAATTAAAATACTATATAAATGGTCCCAAATTTTTTAGGAAGTTTTGGTTCGACCCCCATGTTCCGCCATCCGACCTACGTCAATAATGTATACTCCATATGGCAAATACACTAATAAAATCGTACGAGACGAGCACACATTCCCGTGGGCTTTAAGGAATTCTTTCTGCATCCCTATTTCACACGTATAGGCTTTTATACAGCACGGGAAATAGGTACACATACACACAAATAAAGTATGGAGAGTGTAATACGCTTTGCTCTTTTTGCTTGCCGTTTGATGTTCTTTCAATTCACATTTTTTCCATTTCGTTACCTTTATACAGATTTAATTTTTCGGCCTAATTCACTAAACAGGTGTATTGAACGTACACGTACGCCTTTCCTGAATATTTCTCTCTTTCAGATCTTTAATATACTGATAGATGGACCTGTTCAAAACTTTTTTGAAGGTGACTTAACACAGTCTTCTAAGATCAATTTTTGGCACAGGCTGTCGCCAAAAATTTTTTTGCCACAGGCTGTCGCCCAAAATTTTTTTGCCAACACAAAACTTTTTAACACGTGCTTTTGGATTAGTTTTCAAATATTCATGTGTTTTGGTACAGGCTCGCGGCGCAACTAACCGTTATTTATTTACACAAAACATTTTTGCATTTGATTTTGGAATAGTTTTCAAAGCTTGGTGTGTTTTGATGCACGCCTGCCATATTACCATAACAGGTGTACGCGAAACATTTTTGAATGTGTTTTTAGAATAGTTTTCCAAAATCGATGTGTTTTGATAGTGCATCGGTTTCAGCTTCTCGGCTCTTCGAGCCTCGTAATATTAATTCAAGTACAAAATTCAGGCCTTCGCCCTCATAATTTTCGCATTTCTTAAACAAAACATTTTTGTATGTGTTTTTGGCGTAATTTTCAAAGGTTGGTGTGTTTTGATACACGCCTGCTCAAATACCATAACAGGTTTACGCGAAACATTTCTGAATGTGTTTTTAGAATAGTTTTCCAAAATCGATGTGTTTTGATACTGGTCGAGAGCAAAAAGATAACTCTTAGTGTGTCGGTGCAGGGGCTCCGGCTTTTAGAAAACCCCGTGGGTGCTTTTAATGATTCGTTTAAAAAAACTGGCAAATTGCGAGGAAAGAAATGCACACCGACCGACGATTTTAGATGCAATTTTCACCATTATATATAAGTAATCGTGAAAATCGCATCTAAATTTGTCCAGTAGAATTAAGTTATATGAGAATGATTCGTCATTCTCATAATAAATCTTATTTGCAACTGTATATATATAGGTATATGCTTTATTATAATTAATGTTGAATTAGTCCATTATGCTATTGCAGTCATCCGCCACGATAGTGGAAGTTTCGGATTTAAGTTCCAACAATGACATTGTTGCAAAGTAATTTTTCTCAAAGCCGATTACCGATCAGTTTTGATGCGTCATTATAAGCTAATTTTTAGCTGTCATATTACAAAATGTTTAAAATATAATTTTTTATTTATTAATAGGCATAATATGCATTTAGCACGTATTTGTAATACATTTAAAATGATTTGTTAACTTACTAACCTGTATTATTTCCCGTCATAAAATGCATAAAATTTTATGAAATGTATTTTTGATACAAAAACAGTTGTTTTAAATTTAAACGTCAAATAAATGTCCAAAAAAAAAAGAAATTCGAATAATGTTCCATCTCTGTCGAACCCACAGCTCAAATGCTAGCTCCTCCGAAATTACTATTTTGAATAGATCTCAATTAATATCGATTTATTCGGTGTCGGGAGTATATCAGAATATTTTATACGTTTCAATGTACATAATATCGATAACCATTTTCGATTCAAAATCCACAATAATGCCAAATTTGTCAATTAAAATGAAAAATGACAGCTCCAAATTTAGACAGTCGTTTGTTTATTAATAATTCAAACGTCAAAGTAAAATGAGAGCGTTCAGTTAATCTTCGGCTCGGATGAATCGATAATAATTATATGACACAAAAATATCCGTGCAAAAACGAACAAATAACGATGTATTATCTGAATAATTGCTTTTAAAATTCGATAATGTATGACATTTTTATTAGATATCTCGATTTTATGTCTTAATTTCCACGGTTTATAAAAAAAACCATCTGTCAGATGTCGCTTTCGCTGGAACAGCCGAAAAATCTTTTGAACGCATACTTTTTTAGAACAAAACGCTATTGCTTAACGAATCAAGTTAAATCATGCTATAAATGTTTCATCTCAGTCACACTAATGTAGTGTCGGCGACGTAAATTTAATTAAAAACTCCATTCGTCGTCGCATGTTAAAATCGTATTGAAGTTAGGCTGTGACTTTTTCGAAAATTCTCAATGTACCCAGGCACTTTTACCTAGTCACCGTCTAAGAATTTCGAAAAAAAAGCAATTTTGCCGATTTTGTCGGCGCATAAATGGCTATAAAAAAGTCGTTTTGAGCGTTTCTCTTGCACTTTCTAGTTTGACTTTTTTATTCTGCGTCGTTTGAGACGGGTCTCTACGTCGTCCGATTAATATCGGCCGAGTAATGAGCGATTTCCCGCGCCGGGTTAATCTTATGGAAAATTTTATTTCGACAAAAGTCGGCCGAAATTCGGCCGAAAACCGTCCGCACTCGCGCTCGGTCGAAAGAGGTCAAAAATGTCGTCAGTTTCCGATAAAATTCAACCGCGAGCGATTTTTTCTCGATTTTAGCCGAGCGTTTAAAAAATCGTCACCGGGTTAAAAGATACGAATGCAGACCCTCGGGCGAAAAATCACCGCCAAGCCCCCTCTGAAATGCAAGAATCGGCAATGCGACGTTGAGACGTAGAAATATTGCCCCCAGGCGGTGAATTTTTTTCAAAAAAATCCCTCTGAAAATGCACTTTTCTATAAATGTCCCGTTTTGAAAATTTCAAATTTAAGCGTTTTAATATAAGAGAAGATTAATATAAGAGAAGATCCTACATTAGTTTGCAGAAAATATTAACTAAAGATTCTACTTAGAATATCTGACGTAATTTTTACGCACCATTAAAAATTTACAGTACCTAGTATGTTCGCAATGTACCTACGCTACGTAAATTGTGGTCATTTTTGTTCCCCTTCTCCCTATTTGTAACAATATTGTAATTTTCAAAGTAATTTTGATTTTGACATTTGCTCGCGATAGTAAAGTAAAATGTGTGTAATATGTTTCTTTACTACGGTTTGTTGCAGCTATGTTTGTTATATTGCCAGCATGATTGATGTCAATGTTAAAAAATATAAAAACGAGGGAAAATATTTATTAGATTATACACGCTCAACATCTAAGTTTATCAGCGTCTATATAATACAGCTGATAGCATTTATAAGCAGACGTCACAAGTAACGCGTTTCTTAGTAGCTTATCTCAGAAACTTCTGAATCAATTGTGAAGAAATTTATATTAAAACTCTTCACTCGTATTGGCAGGCCTACTTTTGTAACGTGCCCTGTATATTATTGTCCAGTTCTAAACGCAGCACTGATTAAAATACGGAACAGTTTGTATAACGAACGAAGGGAGCGTTAAAGTAGAACACGTTTTCGGTTCAATATATACACATTTTTTATAGACATGGGTGCGTTTTGAGCTCGCTTAAATTCCTGTGAAATATGACGAATGAACTTGGAATATTAAAGAACAAGGTGAAAAATAACTCACATTTAAAAAGTAATTATAGTTGATGTTCGAAGTTCCTGTTGAGAATACGTTTTGATGTAAAAAATGAAGTGAACAGAATAGTAGATTGTGTATCTAGGACATAATAAAGTATATTTCCGATGAGGTGTGAGGTCATGTTAAACGAGCGTTGGCAAGATTAAAAGAAACACGACTCCAGATAGCAATTTGCCCTAGTGAAATACACAAAGGTCTTCTTATTATTTTTAACTGATTTAAGTAGCTACAGGAAAATATCGTAAAATTTTGAGACTCGATATAAATAGTTGGAATATTTGTTGTCTCATATTTTTTTTCTCAATTTATCATTATTTCTGGATTACACTTGTTATATGATTTTTAACTAACAATTAATAAACATCTATCTATCTAGATAGTCTAGAAATGTATATGACTAACAACTTTAGACCAGTTGTATCAGTTGGCTTTATACAGACAACTGAAATTTTTGAATATTATATTTCATTATTCACGGTGCTTCCACCATATTGTGGAGGTGCCGTGATTTATAACCGCTCTTCCACCATATTTTTTCAGGCGTCTATCGTATTGAAATTAATACTCAGGGAGACCCGGAATTAAATAAAACATCATCAAAATATGTAAAGAATTTCAGAACATGTTTTATACGTGTTTTCAGAAAGATAAACACTAGGAAACAAAAATCTCAAAGAAAAAACTTCGTAGATATATATTAATTTGTATTCAATCAATTAAATCAAAAACAACTGATGCTAATTAAATTGTATATGGAATTTTTATTTCGATGACTGTGAGCCATTGAATGCCATAAGATATTGTGTTTACTTATAAATTTAAATGTGTTTAAGTTGGCAACATTAATTAACATTGCATAATCGAATTAATAGTCTAGTTAGTTTGCACTAGATGAGCGCTTAGCAATAAGAACCTTGGAACAGGGGTAGACAACAAAAACGAAATCTTATACCAAATTTATTTAAAAATATTTCGATATTACAATAACCGTTAGGTATATTAGAAATGATTACTAATGACGAAAATAACTGATATCAAGTTGTCAGATCGAGAGTGTAGTAAGAATGAAATTAATCATTGTTTTATAAATATTTTATTATTTTGTGACGTCCAGCGATGAATTCATTTTATTATTTTTATTACACTCTCGATTTGTCTTGACAATTGGTATCGGTTATTTAACTAAACCTGTTCAGATTTTACAAGAACGCTTACAATTTTAAAAATATATACATTTATACTTAGCAAAACATTTTTTTTAATTTGTTTAGTATGAAATCAATTCCAGATTTCTGGAGAAAAATATAAATAAATGCATACTTTCATTTGATGGAACTAGATCCATCTATATTGTATATTAATTGTTAGTATGGTGTTTCAAAATTATTTTTTTCCACCCTTACACGTATGTTCCACACGTAATTGCTGCGGCTGTAGTGCTAAATGTCTTCAGCAGAGACATTAAGATTTCTATCTGATTTTGTATGAACGTCGCACCGGGTCGTGTGTTGGAAAACTGCATCGCATATTTTACAGCTCAGGTCGGTAAAAGTGTCGTTCAGAGCACGATACGCAGCTATCTTTTTTAAACTCAATCAAGTATAGTTTAATTGTGATTCGGTATTTTATTATATTATAACAAGCCGGTATTGATTTTAAATTAGACACTATATATTTCTGAAGACAGAGTACAAAAAATTCGTGGCGTTGTACAAGTCGAACTTGCACGAAGCGTTCCGTTTTTTAAGAATTTTCAAATTCGTTTTCTTACACCTATATTTCATAACTTTAAAAACCAGTTTTTTGACGTTTCAAAATTGTGTGATATAGTGGGTAAATTTAGGAAAAGAACTAAATATCTATACCTACATGTCAAAATACTGGCATCTAAATTATTGTAAAAAAATAACTTTAAAAATAATGTTTTTTTCTTGCA
The DNA here is from genome assembly GCA_963575645.1 of Xanthostigma xanthostigma. Taxonomy (NCBI): domain Eukaryota; kingdom Metazoa; phylum Arthropoda; class Insecta; order Raphidioptera; family Raphidiidae; genus Xanthostigma; species Xanthostigma xanthostigma. The sequence continues at coordinate 54,481,532 of OY754466.1, read as the reverse complement.
CTAGAAGTATAGTTTTTGAAATGTTTTTTTTAGTTCTTTTTATTCTTGTTCAAAAACCATTTTTTTACTTTATACGATCCGCTGTAATATAGATTCTATAATACGATGTTGATTTGTAAGGTTGTGGGCGACTCAATTCTCTTCTTGACATCTTGATATTTCACCCGCCAACGTTGATTGGATTTTTATCAACACACAAGTTGCGGCGACAGCTTTTGAGAAGGTTCACTGATTTCAATATAATGTAGCACTGCAACTAAAGCTAGACTTTTGATACCTACATGGAGAAAGTTTACTCAAGTGTCGCTGAACTTTTTTTTGGCTTTCACTGTTTTTGTTGGGAAAATCTAGACTTTTTCACTTGTCTTCAAGTAAAATTAAAAGATAGGGAAAAATTGCACTTCAGTGTTCATTTCGTGACCTACTTCCGTGTCTAATCGATAGTTACTATTACTTGCTTGCAAAGTTGAAGCAGATTCGTCTTGAAATTCTTGAAGAGACAATTTTTAGTCTGTTTTCGTAAATAGGTTAGTGAAATTTCATCTTTTTATTCTTGTATAATATTTATAATACCTCTATCCTCTTGTTTTCATTAACTTAAGTGAGTTACCCACTAACTTCTTTACTATCCTTTTCTCTGAACATTTAATCAATTTTAGAGCCAATTTGATACTAAATGTTGATAATTTTGACATTTTATAGGTACAGACTGTTGAATTTTAGGTTGTGATGATCAACACTGGGTACGATAAAAATGGTATTTTTTTATAAATCTCTTATAAGAAAAAAAAACAAAACAAAATATATTTTTCTAATTATTTCGATATCCAACAATTGCATCGAGATTTCTCGAGCTTACTTCTCGCGTTGCTAAAATTTCAACAGTTAATTTCTCGAACTTGTCTAGAAATTCGAGACTAGAAAAATTGTTAATTTCGTTTCGGTGGCAATTCAACGCAGTATAAATATTATTATCACAATAAGATGTTGAAACTGCTAAAAGTAAAAATCACCTTCGAACAGTTATATTTAAAGCAGTATACATCCACACATAAATTCTGTATGAGCAACAGTGGAAAGTGGGAAAATCTTTTGTCACCTTTAATTATTGCTATCTTGAGACTGCGTAGATACCTACACCACTGTCTGAAAGAAATCCGCTCACTGCATAATGTAAACGCACTTTAACTGCTTCCAGATCATAAATTTTATATAGTGTAGTGAATTTATAAAGATGTGTTTCCAGTGATACTTTGATAGGATCACGTATTTTCGATATCCTCTTTCAATAAAAGTGGCTCGACTTGTAAACAAAACACGCTACATCTGCATCTGGCTTTGTTTTATAATCTGATGTCTCAGTCATAACATAATATCCATAATATCTATGTACCTGCATATTTAAAGTACTGTATGTGTGAGCCGGTTCCGCAGTAAAGGTTCCCAAGGGACATTCCACGATCGACTTTAACCCAGGACACGTTGCTCATATTTTCCAATTTCCGTCATACGTTCCAACATGAAAATGTTATTCACCTTCTTTATTTGTTCCAACATTATAGGTCGGTATATATAAAACAAGACAACATCTTGATTTTTATGGTTAGGTATTTTGTTCAAGTAATGATGTTGAACGTTTCAGTTTAGTAATAAAACATTTTTACATAACGTATTCCTTTTCGAATGTTATGTTGATTTTTCGCTTTTTTAGAAATCATAAATGGCTTTTATTATTAGCGTCAAAATGGAGAATAAACAAGCCGTAGGGACTCTACAAATGCGACCCTGGAGGTCCATACGACCAACTTCCCAGTAAAATCAATATTGAATATTAAATATGTTAAAATCCAAATCTTTGATTAACGTCTGAATAAAACTCTTCAAGTAATTAAAATTGTCGACCAATTAAATCTATTACTTAATACTAATTAATTTTTATATTTTTTAGATATTTCTGAAGAAGATCCAAATCCGGATCGAAACGTCATCTTGTGTTATATTGATTTGTATTTTTATTATTTTTTGTCAGTATATCGTATGGTCTGAGATAAATTGGTCGACAATTTTAATTACTTAAATATGACCCGAAAAATATTTTTCAAAAAATTCTAAAATACACTTTTTTGCAATTTTTTTTATGTATAAATAAAAAAACGGAACCGATTTTGATAAAATTTTTCGAATCAAAAGCTTCGATTAGTACTATTTTAGGTCAAAATTTACTTTTCAAGAGGGAACAGTAAGGTACCTACTGTTTCTTTTTGATTTATACATATAGGTATGTCACTGCCGCATGGAGAATGCGTTCCCCCAATAATCAAAGCTAAATCGTCAACTACTTTTACCTAGGAAACTGTTACGGAAAACAAATATTACTGGAACGAGGATCAGTCAAATGGCTACAACCAATTCTTGCCTTAATGAATTTACATAACTGATAGCAGACGTCTGCATTTGAGCTTTGTTTTTTAGCTAACAAAAATCGATTCGTTGATGAAAATACGTGGAATAACGACTGATCACGTAATCCCACAAATGAATGTCGATTATGGTTGCTAAGGACTGTATTTTGATGCCGCGGGAAATAAAAAACGTGTTGAGCAAAGGGTTACATTTAAACATTTTAAAAATTGATGGCATGTGATAAAACACGAGTACATACTTACATCTAATATCTATATTTTAATTTATTTCATTTCGGTTTTTAACATTAATTAACAATGAACATTCTCATATTCAAAATTAAACTTTGTATATTTATATCGTATGTAGAGCGTAAGTACTACTGCATATAATATGCAAATATGTTTGACTCTTGTTTTGATAATATGAATTTGAGTTTTGTTTTTTACTCACGGTATGTTTTTCTATATACAGTTCTCTAATAAAGATAATATTATTATTACAAGTGTGACCTGTGCGAATTATTCGCTCTAAATAAGTATAATAATTATCACTTTACAGAATTATTTTTTAAATATGATTGCAGGTATTCAATTCGTTTCTAATTTTGCACACTGCTTGCAACGTTCTTCTTTTTGTTGTGACAGATCGAAGAAATATTTTTCTAAAATTGTCATATAGGGGCGCAAGCAGGAAAAGCGTTGAGCTAAGCCGTCAGATGGCATCATGCAGCATTGCTGTGACGTTGTTCAGCGTTGCTCGCTGTTTCAAAATTAAAGCCGTCAGATGGCAGTATGCAGTATTGTGTCTGTTGTATTACAATATGAAGGTCAGATGACAGATCGAAGTGTTGACGTTGTTTCAAAATTAAAGCCGTCAGATGGCAGACGTTGTTCAGCGTTGCTGTTAATTAATTAATTTACAAAAACAAAAGCAATAATAAATTTTTTAGTTGTCGATGTCAGTAGAGCAAGCAATTATCTGTAAAATGATATATAATTTATGTGCAGAAATTGTGAGGTTTTTTCTAAAAAGGGAGGCAAACATCTTTACCCTTAGCGTATTAATATATATGATATAATAATAATATTGTCTACGCTTCGATGTTTGCAAGGCTCAGGCCTAAGTGGCGTAAATAGCTGCGTTAACACTTTTATAAGCTATAGATCGTGATTATCCTTTTCGTGAACAGATTGTAGATGAATGTATATAAATCTGGGATGTTATCCTGTGCACGTTTGAGGTGTGCTCACTGTTCACTTCTCTTCTATGTACCTTAATAACTCAACTGGGTTACCGTCGCGTCTGCGTCTTTTGTGAACCCCAATATCCAACATGTCCGTAATACAGGCGAGGCTTTACTTGCATCAATATGTTGCACGCCATTGAAGTTCTCGTGTGTGGATTTACTAAGCGTTTACGCTACCTGTTCAATAACGCCAGGCAATTTGTCATTTGACGTCAAAACGGGATTTTAAAGTGATATTCGGCCGTAAACTGTTTAAGGAAACAGTTTAACATTTTTATACGTTTAATTTTTCCACGAATTTATTGCAAATAATATTAAAATAATAATATTTGGTTTGAATGGCTAAACATAGCTTAGATATTACTAGAGTATTGAAATGTTTTAGTTATTTAAGAGAATGCTGTCCCATTTAATATAATAAATATTGGTTCTGTCAATTACTATTTAAACATTCAAGTATTTGGGAGAATAATTTAAAGTTAATACAATCCTGCACGTTATAAGTTCGATGTTTACATTACAAATTGCCATTCATCATAAAATGTTTTGTTTTGGCCTATACTAAATAATTATTATAAGTTATATACGTATAACAAATAGCTTTTCGTAAATTCGCTAACATAAATAATATTTAATACTTTCCTGTCATCTGAACTTTTGCCTCTATACTTTGTGTTAGTTTTTCATAATAATAAAAAAGTTTTATCTTGAAGGTTTGGATTTTACCTATGAGAGCTGTATATGGGTCTATATTTTACATTCCGACTAAAAGGTGCTTCATTCTGCTCCAAACTTTTTTTAGATAAATATCAGTTACCGTCGTTATGCAATATTAAGGCAGTGATTGCTTTCCTGTACTTATTATATTGTTGTAGCTAAAATAAAATGATGGCGAACCTTTTTGAGAAAAGGATTAAATTTTGTTAATTATTTTTTTAGTAATAGCTCGTGGGCCACTAAGTCAGTGGCGTTACTTGTATAGGAAGAGGGGTGATGGTTAAATACTATTTTTTTTCAGTTTGAAACTATTTTTGGACGACACACGATGTTATACGACCTATAAGTTAGATTCAGCGTGTTTTTTTCTGTAAGCATGATGATTTTGCCAAAGTTCTGAAAGATTTCGGTTTTCGTCAAAAATCGCATTTTTTTAAAGGAGTATGCCTTGAAAAAATTGAAAAAATCGAATTCTTTAATATACATTTGATATTGAGAATGCTTACAGAAAAAAACACGCTGAATTCAATCAGCGTAAGTATCTTTTGAAAAACAGTAACAGCTCTTAGTAATGCAGTGTAAGCAGCAAGTCTTTAAGAGCGACAGTGGTTCAGTGGTAGAATGCTCTTCTACCACTTGGGCGCCCTGTGGTCATAGGTTCGCTTCACTGTCCTAGAAGGACGTACTATTTACATGATATATTTTTGTAATAGATACTTTATAATGTAATTTATATAATATTATAATATTCATGATAGGGTAAGTATATTGAACAATGTATTTTAGGAGATATTCGTAAAAGTTTGCTGAAAAAAGTTCATATTATATTTTCACGACATTTTTGTAACGGTTTCAAGAAACCCATATTCTATAAATCAATACGTTTATATATAACAAATAGTAAATCGATATTGGTGATAAATGTTTATGTTTATGTACGCATTTACTTATAATGAATGTTTGTAATGTAACTTTGCAGACATACTTTTTCAATCCATAGCCGTCTAGTATTTAAAAAAAATTTTGAACACAAAATTTTAAACGGATTTTATTAATCACTTGTTATAATTTTGAATTCCCGGAGGCTACATGACTGTTAAATGCGAATTGAAAACTCGCTTTCATGCTCTCAGTTAATTTCATTGCACAGAAATCATAAAGGTTGTGTTTATTGCTGTTCTGTCAGGGACGGCTACAGGGTTTTTAAAAATCACGAATTTGCACAACAAAATTGATATATATGTAGGTGCCGTCAGCCTGTGGATTGAGTTCACAAAAAGAAGAAAAAATATATTTTTTATTTCACGAAAAAATGTCAAAGAGACAAAACAATTTTTTGACAAGCAGGGCATAACTGCGCCTACCCTGTATATAACTCGCAGGATGCAGCTAATTCAACGGACATTGATAATAATGATTATTACTGAAAATATTTCTCCCAGTTGTTGTGCAATATCTGCTTATGACAAGCCGTTTTTATATTAATACATGTTGGCTTTGTTTGTTACTGGCGTGTACGCCGTATTTATCTACACATCATTGTACTTACAGATTCTAGTCGCAGGTGACTATTGTACATACAAATAATATATTATGTTGATTATTTTATAGGAACCGGGCAAAATTAAGAGAACAGTACCTGACGTTACTAAATTACAGTAAATGGTTACTCCTACTTTAAATTGACTCTTTCACGATGTAAAAATATAAATACTAACGCAAATAAAAAATCTAATTTTAAAGTGAAACTGTTATTCTATCGCCCCGAATTTTTCTGGCCGTCTGTTGCATGTCGCATTACAGGCGGCTGCGGAGTAGGGGTAAAGTGAAAGGCGTTTGGAGTAGGCGCTCGGTAGAGCAGCCAACGCCAATATGGCGGCGCCCATGGTTAGCATCAGCTGACCGTGTAGTATGTATAACACATAGTCAGTCTGTCATGCGGGCAAGTGCTGTACAGTGTTTATATGTTTTTATTCGTGTTTTCATGTTTTCATTGTTGTTTATAATTAATCGTGATGGATAAGTGTCTACAATCCAACGCCTACAATCCAATAAAAGTTTCACTTGCGTCGCGGTTTCTTAAAACCACACAACTGTTTTTTTTTATTGATTGATTTATTTTTAAGCGTACAAGTATTTGAATTTTTTACAGTTTTTTTTTGCTTTAAAAAAAGTAAATAATATACTAACGTACAGCAATTTTTCTTATTGTTTAAAAAAAAAACTGTTTTTAACAATATCGGACCAGGTTACAGTGTAATATAGGTTTTTATATTCAGTACGGTATCCTGAACTGACTCCAGCTAAAAAATTCAATCCTAATTGAATTTGGAACGACAGCACCGATTTGACCTGATCTATATTATGAAGAATTCAAATGGAAAACTGTTCGGAATAAATTTTATTAAACTCGTATAAACTCTGTTGGAATAGCGCATAACTATATATATAGTTACGTTTATTAGTCAAACTTCTTCGGGTTAAATTGTATGCAAATTAAATTTGAAAGTTTTCAAAGGAGTTCCTATTATTTAAAATCATTTCGTTAACTACGTTAGTACATACATAAAATATATACAACAATACTTGTGTATATGGAAATAACCAATAAGAAACAACACAAAACAAACAAAGATGTTTCTTGTGTTTACAAATATTTGTTCCAGTTCTACAGTCTTCATTCAGTAAATAAACTGTCTCTTTCAAATAAATTATAATAAATAATGGCAGAAATTATGCAAGTAAACTTTACGTCTAACTTACTATAAACCGGAAAAACTTCGATATTTGTGGTAAATTCGGCACTTTCCGCTTTTAATGCATCATCTAGCTTGAAGAAGTTGTTAAATGAAAGTTTCTTAGATTTTCTTTAGAAGAACTTTCAATCGCACGAAAAATAGAAAAACAGTATAGACCAGCAAATGCAGAGGTCGGGCTATTTGCGTTAAATATTGAAGGCCAACGGTGTAACCATGGCAATTTAAAGACAATAGCATAATATTATTCTGTAAACATTATTATAAATTTACTAGCCGCTACCCGCGGCTACGCCCGCGATTGAGATGGAAATCGACTTTTGACATGCATATCAGGGGTTGTTTTGACAAACAATTTTCTTATTTTTCGTAAAAAATTTTTATTTTTTTTAATAAAAAGTATCCTATGTTACTTCCAATACCTTCAAGAGTGTATGTGCAAAGTTTCATGATGATCGGTTAAGTAGTTTTTGCGTGAAAGCGTAACAAACAAACTTACATTCGCATTTATAATATTTCGTTTTCATAAAATTTGTAAGTCCGGTCCTGTCGGGCCGATTTTAATGAAATTTTAATAGCACATTTTAATCATTACTAAAGGGTTAAATTTCAATTTTGAAACGATTCGGAGAAATTTTTCGGTATTTTTGGGCCCAAAAAATGTTTTCAACCCTTTCTTATTTTTCGTAAAAATTTTTTATTTTTTTTTAATAAAAAGTATCCTATGTTACTTCTAATACCTTCAAGAGTGTATGTGCAAAGTTTCATGATGATCGGTTAAGTAGTTTTTGCGTGAAAGCGTAACAAACAAACTTACATTCGCATTTATAATATTTATAATATATATAATATATAATATATAATATTAATATATATATGATTAGTGTCTTTGTCTTTATAGCACACTAGCCGCTACCCGCGGCTACGCCCGCGATTGAGATGGAAATCGACTTTTGACATGCATATCAGGGGTTGAATATTTTGACAAACAATTTTCTTATTTTTCGTAAAAAATTTTTATTTTTTTTTTAATAAAAAGTATCCTATGTTACTTCTAATACCTTCAAGAGTGTATGTGCAAAGTTTCATGATGATCGGTTAAGTAGTTTTTGCGTGAAAGCGTAACAAACAAACTTACATTCGCATTTATAATATTAATGATTAATGATAATAAATAATAAGCTATCAGCGTTTGTCGGATGGCGGGATCTAGAGACCGGCCCAAAATTTCTCGACGCTTCCTGAACAATTTGGCACCAATATTGGAAATGTGAAATCCATCACCGCATGTAATCTATTTACGAGTGCACAAACAAACAATCTCTCACCCTAAACGCATAATATACCTGCTCCGTTCCGTCGTGGGTAAAAATGGACTCCGTTGAGCACGCATCCCAAACTTTTAACACTCGATATTTAAACGGAGCTAAGGCAGTGGGTAGTCGTTGCAAAGCGGAGAATCGAGTTTTACATTCTTTTTTATGATTCCAACAGTTATAATAATTTGAGATTATGTAAGGCTGTTCTGTGAGCCCGATCGCCCGCACTGGCTTGAATAGAACGGAGGATAATCTCGTAAGACTCCTGAGGAACTTAAGAAAACTGAACACGACTTTTATCAAACAAATATATCCGAATAAAACAACACAAAATCTACCAGTGTAACTTTTGTTACTCCTGGGAATGAAAGCTGTATGCAACCCGCGGCTATTCTACTGTGATGCAGAAGCAGTGCCGGCATTTCTAATTTTTTATTTACTTTTGACGTGATAACGTCTTATAAATTGATGAATCACCAATCTTATAAATTGATAAAACACCGGCTGCATGCACGAAACAGTGTAACGTTTCTAACGTTCCTAACGTTACTAAGTGAGCGACTAGAATGCCTTCGGTAATTTTGAAGCAGATATCATCAACCGATTGAGATGAAAATTTGTATACACGTTTAGTTTGAATGACAATGCATAGTTAGCTGTGTGACGTCACTCTAAATCCAATATGGCGGACTTCTAAAGATGGCGGACTAATTTTATTATGCTTTCCTACAATATGGGTATCAAATGAAAGGGCTCGGTGAGAATAACTCGAAAAATAAAGTGACGTCACTCTAAATCCAATATGGCGGACTTCTAAAGATGGCGGACTAATTTTATTATGCTTTCCTACACTATGGGTATCAAATGAAAGGGCTTGCTGAGAATAACTCGAAAAATAAAGTGACGTCACTCTAAATCCATTATGGCGGACTTCTAAAGATGGCGGACTAAGTGATAACGTCTTATAAATTGATGAAACACCAGCTGCACGCACGAAAAAGTGTAACGTTCCGCCTGACTCTGGGCGTGCAAGCGAGAGCGCAGTAATGTATTATTAAATATGATATTCGAGCGGAATACGTTATCACGTAAAACTATCGTCCGTAAACCGACTTTACAGATAACCAATTTTTTTTTATTACTTTAACTAAGTCCTACTAGGTATTTTATACGTAATAGCTAGATCAACTGATTAATTTACCTCAATTTACTACTTTATCCAAATTCTACGAGATTATGTATAATAGCTAGATTAATCACTTCAGCTGTAACGTATATAATAATTCTAAAGCGGCCATTCGATTAACACGGACACATTAATTGCCCGTGCGAGTTAACATTGGGACATACAAATAGGAAGCCACGACTATTATTTTTTTTATTCTGCCGGAAATTGAAACAATTAAGGCTGCCATGGGATTGCGGCGGGATGGAGTCTGGCACACCATGATGTAATGAAAGTCTGGTTGAGATTGACAGTTTGTAATCAGTATTATTTATCCAATGGATGACAAGAAAACATGAAGTGCCGCCAGTATCCTATGATCCGCCAGAAAAAGAAACTAATAATTAATTGTGTCTCTCTGCAGCCTGCCCCCAGCGCTAACTCACACAGACAAATCCGATGGCGTATTCGCGATACATAAAAAATTTGACGGTTGGCTCTCTTCGTCGAAGAGTATACACTGACATTGTTCAACTACACAGAAAAGCCATACAATTATGTGAAAGCTACAACGGAATATTTGTCCCAGTTGAATTTTCTTTTGTCGTTGAAGATCAAGCTTTTGTATTGTCTAGTCTTTTAGAAGAATGTTTATACAACAGTAAACAGTAAACACTCACAGTTGAGTTACGGCATAATAGCAGCGCACGAACATTCACTCTCAAGAAAAAAGAATATCCAGAGAGAAACACAATTACACGTCGCGCCTCTGTCGATGCGCGGTCACTCTTTAAGAAAGCGTTTCTCTTAATTGCCCCTCATTGAGCTTTTCCTGATCAAAAACTAAATGGACCAATCGCTTTAGACTCTACATATGTGACCACACCTAAATAAAAGTGTGTTTTTCCAATACGATTCACATACAATTAAATAAAGGCAACTGTTCTACCACGCCGCAACGTTAGCTTAATGTTCTACAGCCGGTTTTTATGGTATACGTAAATTACGACACGTTCGTTACAAAAATCGCCAAATGGAAAAAGAGAACATAGTTTGTGCACTCTACTTATGCCCTTTTCTCAATTATGCATTCGCAGTATTATGTAGGAAAATCATCGTAAAATCCGATACTTCAGTAGCGTGATCGGATGACTCATTGAGGTTTCTATATCGTCACGGACTCACGTTACAGAGTTTAGTTAGAGGATCAAAAACTTTCTGCAGGAAAGTAAAGTTTCCGATTTGGTTATTAGACACAAAAATTTAAAAATTCTCAACGTTCCCAAAACGACCACGCTTACACGAGGTTGGACAATTGTTTTTGACGATTTTTTAAAACATTACTGTAGTCGATGAAATTACGTCGTGGTCAGGAAAGTTTGAGTGACTACGTTACTATACGCATTTTTTTAACACGCTTGACTTGTATATTACAATAATTTGAAAAATACTTAACACAGTTACTTCGTTAGATAGACAAATATCTTAAACTGTGTTTAGTAGATTTATGTACCCGTTTTTGTTTAGTGATAACGGACGATTGAAATTGTAAAAAAAAACTACAATTATCTTTTTATATTTTATTTTTATACTTTTGTATTTGTGAGACTATGAGAAGGAAACCCCCCTTTTAATGCGACTCAAACATCTATCGACTTTTTAAAACTTTTTTACATTTATGTCAAAGAATAGGTAATGAGTGAGCCAACATTGTTATCTAAGATTAGTAATTTGTGCTTGCATTTAGCCATCAATGTACAGACGTACAAACGAAATTATGGATTTATTTTTAATTTAAGAGGACGCGTCGATATAAATCTATTAAAATTATGGAATTATTGAAAACGTAAGGTGAAACAGAATTTATCCGCAAGGGAGGAGAAAGGACATGCAATTGCATCTCCCTGACATAGAGACGGAGAAAAGAAAAAAGAAAATTCGGAAGAGGAAAAAATATCAGATATAATTTACCGAGTATGTAAACAGAAAAGTTAACACATCAATATTTCGATGGAGGGTGTGGGATTTAGATCTGTTTTATATACTCCGTATTCTTTAGTGCTTTCCCTCTAAGAACTAGATTTTTACGCAACGATGTGTTATCACTTTCTCATATTATTTACATAAAATATACTTATCGAATAAAGTATTTGTAATTACAACGCTAATTCTCTATTATAATAGATGAGTAGATCAATGAGTCATAATATTCATATGCCATACAGAGTTTTATGTAAGTAGACGATTTATGCATAGCATTTATTACGTTACATTTTTCATTTCATTATAATTTATTGTGTTAACGTTTTCTATGTGAAGTAGCGAGAATATTAAATGCAATTATATTTAAATGAGTTTTAAAAGACGAATAATTAAATTTCATATTTATGCACAGAACTTGTGCGTTGACTACCATTTTCAAAAGTTACATCTGTAACATTTTTTAGAAGTTACCAACTTTTTTTATAGTAATTTCACAATTAATTGCCTACAGAAACTTTAATAATATATTCTTTAAACGACTTAAAAGAGAGGTTCTCTTTAAATATTCTAATAGGTAAACATGATAAATAAAAATATAGTAAACACAATCAGAACACCCTTGATCGATGATCATTTTAATCTCACGTGACGGAAGTCAACACGGAAGTCCTAAAACGCCCGCTATATAATTTATTCTGTTTGTGATTTTATCATCATCAAAAAAACAATTACAATGTAAATTTGAAGTTTGTCAGTGCAAACTGAATGACAAAAATAATAATTGATATCAAGTTGTTCAGACAAATCGTAAATGTTTTTTTTTTTCGCAGCTGCTTAAAACGGGAAAATGGAAATTATTTGTAACTTAGTTTTCACGAACACCTTGTAGAAGTATCATCTGATATATAGATGTACCTGTTCAAAGTTCACGTATAGTTAACCTCGGCAAACGATGTTGGTGTCATGGCAACGGCAACGGTTGGCTTTCTCCCTCACCTCATTGTCATTACCTCTATTGCACCCGCATCTTTGCGAATTCGTCAAGTTTTGAAAACATAATCACTGAACATCAATTGTCACCACAGTTTTGTCTTCTTTTGTTCGTCAATTCAAACATGCGATTCATGTTTCAGTGATCTCTATTAAATGTGATAAAGATATTGACAAAACTCCACAATACTGCCGTCCTATAAGCTAAAAAGAAATATCTCCAGACTATACTAGATACGAAAAAACTCTCATTTAAATTCTTGTAACTTAACGTAGTTGTTTTTTTTTTTTAATAATACAAAACGTTATTAAAAATTCGGTAACCAACAGATTTTGATTCTTTTCGTTTTTTTTAATTATTATAGAGTCAAAATCTGGTATTTTCCATACCTACAGATCTGTGTTAGATTCTGAAGCTAATTTACGTTTAAAACCTTCTAATATTTTTCCACAATTACGTATCTATATATATAAAAATCAATGCCACTTTTCGTTGTAATTTTATAACTCAAGAACAGGCTCACCTATCCAAACCAAATTTTTAGGCTTTGTTCAGACTATTTAGTAGATGGTTTATGTGAAGTTTGCACAAAATCGGTCGAGCGGTTCTTCATTTATCACATTTTTTGTAACAAATGAATTCAATAAATGGCGGATCATTTTGTTAATGGGGATTGTGCTGTCAAATTGAATCTTTTTTCGGATGGGGACTGTGTTGGCAAATTGAAACTTTTTTCAGAGTTGACGTAGGCTCCACAAAGGGAAGCGAAGCTTCCCCAGAGAATCTAGGGTTCTTATATGGAGAGCCGAAGGCTCGACTAGTGTCGTTTACAACCGAGCGGGGCGCAGCCCCGCGAGGTAAGACTGTAACAAAGTATACAGTGTTGAAGTGAATTACATGTATGTATGTGTGTTTCTGTATTTGTAAAAACATATTGTGTGCATACGGGTGTTTTATTCTTTTGTAACAGATGGAAGCACGTTGATTTAAAAATGAATTATTTAATGACATTTTTATAATATATATTGACGTATGCAGTCATATATATTTCCATACACACATATACGCACATGTATATTTTAAAATAGCTAGCAATTAATAAAATAATTTTTTCTTTGAATAATGAATTTGATGTTCCAATTAATTTTTTTTATTATTTCACTTTATACGTAGCGAAGCACGTACAGGGCCGCTAGTAGTAGATAAAAATGGTCTCGGAATTCCAGTTTTATAAATTGACTACAAACCGTAAACCAAGGTACAGCAGTTGATATTATGTGCTTTATATGATTGATAGAAGATGCCATCTGTCAGAAACGGTTAGAGTTTTAAAACCATTATTTATTTAGCTGTTACCGGCGGTTCTGGAAGATTCGAGTTATTCATATCGCTCATCTCTCGTTCTATTTGGAGAAATAATCAACTTGTAGCTTCGCTCAACGGAAATTATAGAGAAAAGAATGCAAATTTCTGACGCATAACTAGATTTATGCGTCTCGTTCGCTTTGTCATTGTTTGTTATAAAGCTGGCAAATTGGATGAACGGGCTCCGTAAAGTTTCTACTTAATATCTGTTTTTCAGTTCTACCTTTGCATTTTCGTATACTTAAATTGAAGAGACGGTCTCGCTGCTGGTTTTTGATTAAATGGATGAGTAATTATTATTCCGCTGTTTATTTTACAGCTTCAGGCTTAAAATATCTGCATGCATTTTATTATTTTGCTCGATCTACTCTCTACATAATATTATCATCGCGAAAGTTATATTTCAAGAGACCAAATGTTACTTTCGTAAATAAAGTCGACATTTCACAAAATTTCAAATTATAATAAGTGATTACAAAGTATACACTCAATTTTTCATTTATTTAGATACAATAATTTCAAATGTTGCATTGCAGAAAGTAATACATATTAATTATGGAAATTTTTAAACTACAAACTAATGTCTCTTTTATGGTCAGCTGAAATCAACAAGGTGTAAAGTATATAGAGACCTGAAAAAGAGATTCAACAGTCACTTGACGTAAATCGGTGTTACAAACCCTGTAACTATTCATTTCATTCAGAATTTTAATCTCTACAACATTTGTATTGACAATTGTCTTATAGTGTTGTTTGTTTTTGTGATATTGCTATCTTAAATAAAAACACGTGCTTTCTGCACGCAGCAACTAAAGCTCACCTAGCAGGATTAAAATCATTTCCATTCCCCATATTAATTCCGAACCTGACTTTAAAGTACAAACTAGTGTGGATTAAATATATGTAATAAAAAGATCTATCTAAAATTAAACATAGAATCGAGCCCAACAACTTACCCTATCCCTGAAATCCCTTAAATTAACGACTAGATCATACGACACCCTATATATTCAGTTGACTATAATTCGATAGTGGTTAGTAAATAGTAAGTAACTGATATAGTATCTATGATGCAGAGGTACTACTGTGTATGTAAAACGGTTAGCCGGTCTTGTGGCTTTTGTAAACTGTGAAACAGTATCCACAATCCTAAATTATGTATATATATATAACAGATATAGAGCTCAGCTTACATTATTACATTCAATGATACGTACATTTGGGAAATTCGCTTTAATTGCGACATTACAGCAGCATCCCTAAAATAGTACATCGTGCATCATAATGGATCAAATTTGTACCAACCGGTTAATAAAAATAAAAATAATAAATTTTCCACACGTGAAAAACTTACAAGAAAAATACGTGTGGCACTCGGGGACTGCCGCGGTAAAGCTATTGCATATTCTTTTTAGGTCTTTAAGTTTTTCTTCTCTATATAAAAAGAAAATAGCTAGGTATAAATAATAAGGTATAAATAGTGTAATTACACACCAAAACAATTATTCATTCAAAAAATTTGAACAAAAAGAACGATATTAAGAGTTTGATCATAGAATTTCGCGCGATGTACATTTATATAGATATAATATCATATATACTTTCTCTGCACATTACCTAAATAATTTAGGTTATTTTTATAGCAGTATTATATATAAATTCATTTATACACAAATAAAGATAGAATCAGTTATGAGCAGTTATGCAGTTATGAGCACACAAACACCGTGCCGAAGTCTGCCGAACTGAAACGACGTTAGACGATGTACGGCTGTCAACGCCGCACCGCTGTGCCGGTCGGAGTGGGGGGTGTTAGGTTTTTTTCGTTACGGAATGAGTGTTAGGTTTTTTTTCGTTACGGAATTTCTTGATTCGGTCGCCGCGCTCAAAGCCCGCGATAGAAGCTATGCAATAGCTTAAAAACAATTCGATTCTATAAAGAACATACTAGTAAAGACGTTTCTTTCAATTATCTCTAAGGAAAGCTGGTAAGTGGAGAAAATACCGTAATACTGACGTCGTCGAGTTACTTTCCCTTACGGATGGTACGGCTAGTTCTTGCAATGAAATCATTTTGCTAAAACGTGTTACAACTAACCCCCTCCCCCCTATAACTAGAATTTAACCTTATTTCGAATTCGATCACATCACCGTATTTCCATTTCCGTAGAGAACGCGGAAGTTAAGTAATGTCAGTTTCCCACTCTGATTTTATTAGTGTAAAATAATGATAATAACGATTCACCGTTTGCCAGCAATTTGTTGAGCCTGAATGAGAGGTCAGGTAATAACGCCAGTTTGTGTGGTCGTTATAGGTTTTATTTAAAGTGTTTGTCGGCAATTGAATATATATTATTTCACACGCACGTAATGATAACAGCGTTTGCAATGTTAATCACGTTACTGATCACCTCGCTGAATAGCACATGTAAAGGAGACGAGACCTTAATGAAAGCTATTTGTAGTCATAGTCAAGATAAATTAAATAATCTACATACATGCGTCTTGCATCGTGACTTTTATCTACAGAATGACTCAAAAATGAGCACAGTTATGAGTAAAAAAAGACGGGTTGCACTCCGGGAGTGCCGGCAGAATTGAAAACTTGAATATTAACGTCTTACGAATTTTCGATCAAAATGGTTTGTATCATAGATTGCATTTTTATGTACGATATTTCAACGCTAGATGTCTAACGTTGTATAAATAAAAGTTTTTGTCTTACGAATTTTCGATCAGGTCACGTGTCCCTGACGCGAGTTTAACATTTTTTACCCATTACAAAAAAAGTGTACAACGCCGCTAAAGAAGTTTTCACTTCAAAAATCGGTTTATTTTAAAGTGTCGTGTCACAATATTAGGAACCATTTAAATATTAACTTCATGGATTCAAATAAGATAATTTGATTCAAAAAATAATTAGACAAACACTATTCTGTGTGCTTATGGTGCGTAACTAACAAGCTGCGCGGCCCGGCTTCGCCCGAATTTGTAGGTTAGCGTCGTTTGCGTAGATTACACTCTGCAATCGATATTGAAAAATATGTCAGGTTCGTTATGATTTTAAACTTGGCGACTGAACGCAAACTTCATTTTGACGACAGATTTATGAACCATTGTGTGTATATGCAGTTATATGTAAGTATAGTCGGGTTATATAATGGATTTAATCAAGTTCTGACCGTCGGGAGTCCGGGTAGGGATCTTGGAGTTCCGCCCCACAGCCGGTGCCGGTGCAAATTGCCATTCCATTGCAGGAAGACGAACCGCCGTCGCCTTGACACGACCGTTAATTAACGGACCACTAACGAAAAGGATTATTATAGCGGATTGTACTCCGATATGTAAAACAACATAATATGTATTAACATGACGTAGTACCAACCTAATAGCCATTAAATTTATGCACTGACATTAATTCATAAACATACGTTTAAATTATTTACATCAAATTAGATAACTGAGAAATAGACGATAAAATCAGACAAAGTTTTTAAAAAAATCGATTCATTATTTGATAAGATATTTCCTTTTGAAGAATTGATTTTAACCTCATGAACACTGGTTTCCGACCACTCACCTGTAATCAGGCATTTTTATATTATTTTTTGTTCTACTTCCTATAATAGCTGCCTTTCATGCATGTAAAGCAGTAGCAAAAAGAAAGATTTTAGGCCAATGTTATGACGAGAGCCGGATGAAAAATTAACTTTAATGGCAGCGACAATTATTTACCTACAACTGCCCTTTTTTTGAAAATTTTCAATATCTAGCGGAATTTTTTTAAAAATGTTTTTACAAGTCCATTAGCAAAATGGCACTTATTTTTTCATCAGCTGTAACCATAATAGGTACATAAATGTAAAAATGTAATTAAAAATTCTATTATTAAACGAATGATTTGAAATTCAAATATTTCAAATTATTAAAAATGTTGAAGACTTATAATAAATTGTTCCCTGCGAAAACAAAATATTCACAATTTTAATTAATTTATCCGATTGACAAGTTCAATTCTAAAAAGCTGCGATCCTGTCAAAAAGCAATATTTTGCGGTTATAATATTATATTGGTTAGATTATTTTCCTTGGTTCCCTACATGGCCGATTTCAAAGATATTTTTTTACTGCCAAACTTCGCCCCCCCCTCCTCCAAAAAAACGGGATAATATTTTTTTTTTTTTGGCTCGGGCTATAGGTATATATGTGAGCCAATGATGCTTTACAACTGTACCGAACAGATATCTTTATTTAGCTTAGGGAAATTCATTCGACTATGACTGATGTATATTTTTTCGAAATATTTTTGCCAATATATTATAATATAGGTACTGTTAGGTAATAATTGTGCGTGTTTGAAAATCCACCTTTAAGCTAGGTAATCGATTAAGTGCGCCTATATATTTGATTTGTTACTAATAAATGGGAAATCGATATAAATCTTCAAGCTTAACTATTTATGGCTCTTAGAAGTTGGCTGCTAGCTATTTGACCAGCGTATTCACTGAACTTGATTCAGATGTGACTAAAAATTATAGATTATTGTGCGCGGCACTCGATTAAAAATTTTCAATAAAACAAGCAATGATGTCAGAGCAAAAAACAACCTGCAAAGTATATTATCATTTTTTTAAAATCTCTTTCAAAACAGGACACTAAGGCCTAGTTTATATGAGAGGCGTTCAACGCGCGTTGGGCCAACGCGCGTTGAACGCTCTTCATGTGTGCTAGGCCTTATAGTAGATTGTGTATCTAGTTGCGTAATTAGGTTTAAACTAATTTAGACGAGTTGCGGCATTATGTTAAAAACGAACGCCAGCAACTTTTAAGTCACGCATCTATAAAATAGCAGATTTTCAAATTATACTAATATGCATATTATTAATATTTTTGACAGTTCGATATTGAAACAAACTTGACTTCTATTAGGTTATTTATGAAAATGACTATTCGCGCCTGCTGTTGTTTTACATTTATGAATTGGGTAGATAGCGTACTTTTTTCAATACAACGCCAGTGCGGAATGGGTCACTTAACAAGCCTGCCAGCGTTGCCAGACGTCCCGATTTTTAAATCAAAATTAAATGTCCCGTGCGGGACAGGCTCAGTCCCGCTTTTCGGGGAGAACTCGGGGATAACTTTAAAAGAAGTTAAATCTTCACAGAAATATCATGAATAAGTAATTCTTATAAATAATTATTCCCTTATTGTAAGTTGCAATTTGTAACACTCACTCTACAGACTATTGTTTGAAACGCCATATTTTTCTGATGAATAAAACTTTTTTACGATAGGGTAAATCTGATTTAAAATATTATATTTTTATTAAAATACATTTTCTATGGCTATTTTTGCTATCTATTGTCACGTAAACGTAATTTTAATTCAAATAAAAAGATAAATAGGTATTTGAAAACTTCTGATTATATACGTTTTTTTACTATGTCCCGCTTTCGACGAAAGAATCCCGCTGTTTTCACTCAAAGAGTTCCAAAATCCCGACTTGGCAAAAAAAAAACTGGCAACGCTGATGCCTGCATATATGCATGTAAAGCAGCAACATTGCAAGGGGATTATGCAAAAAACACAGTTTTACAAAAAGTCCAAATACGGATATTTTTCTATAATATTATGTCTGTCTTTGTTAGGCAATTTCTACAAATCCGGGCAATGCCGAACCACGCCGCTGGTTAATTAATAAAAAAAAAACTCAGCTGCAAAATCAATGCACCTCCGTATTCAATTTCCTGTTATTTCCTTGGCAGGTTAAACTTCGTCGTAAATAAAGTAACTTTTTTACAGGCTCACGTCGCGTGTTTGCAGCGTCCCGTCGTCTGTATAGGAAAGAATATTGTAAATTATAGACGCTTGGCAACAGTCAAGTAAGTCGTCCCTGTAATTGGAAATGTATGTCGAGTCGGCAACAGATTTTCGAAAATTACCTGCTTCTAATTATTTTATTTTTAATTGTTGGGAGGACTTAAGTTTAGAACAAATAATTTTTAAAATCATATATATTAATACGCTAAGGTTAAGATGTTTGCCTCCATTTTTAGAAAAAACCACACAATTTCTCCACATAAATTATATATCATTTTACAGATAATTACTTGCTCTACTGACATCGACAACTAAAAAATTTATTATTGCTTTTGTTTTTGTAAATTAATTAAAATACAGCAACGCTGAACGTCTTCCATCTGACGACTTTAATTTTGAAACGTCTGTCATCTGACCTTCATATTGTAATACAACAGACACAATACTGCATACCGCCATCTGACGGCTTTAATTTTGAAACAGCGAGCAACGCTGAACAACGTCACAGCAATGCTGCATGATGCCATCTGACGGCTTAGCTCAACGCTTTTGCTACTTGCGCCTCTATATGACAATTTTAGTAAAATATTTCTTCGATCTGTCATCTGAGCTTCATATTGTAGTACAACAAAAAGAAGAACGTTATAAGCAGTGTGCAAAATTAGAAACAAATTGAATACCTGCAATCATATTTAAAAAATAATTTTGTAAAGTGATAATATTATTATACTTATTTAGTGCGAATAATTCGCACAGGTCACACTAGTATATACTTATTCCGCCTATCTGCAAATTATTGTTGTTAAAAACAAGCGATAAGCATATTACATATTATGACAATTTTTTTATAATTTATTTGCATGTAAAGACTGAAAAACCGATAAACGTTGGTTTATGTCAAATTTCGTTTGATCATTCACTTTTACACAGTAAAGCACTAAAAGATAGTTGAATCTTTGCTCCTTGTCCACTCTTCTTTATCTGTTTGTTTTTGATTCGTTACGGTTCAGTGGACTGGCCTCTGAAATACGAAGAGAGGCAAAACAAATATTTAGTTTGTTCTTATGATACTTTGTTCTGAATTAAGACAGGAAAATTTAAATTAGTTTGTAAGTAATTCAATTTTATCTATCACTAAATAGGATGGGGATGTCCCCACATAATTTTTAGGGTTAGAAGCTACGTCACAAATCAAATATTTTTCGGAACCTTTTTCTACAATAAAATAATTCTCAAAGCGCGTATTTTTAAATGTAATTCAAACATATGATAATGTCGTTACGGAAGTGACGCAAACTATGGAAACTCGTTGTACTTATGTATTAGACGCAGACGGGTTTTGATGTCCTTTTAGTATTTTCTCATTCACATTTCACTTTTGATTTTCATTTGTTACGCAATAATTTTGTCACTGCTTGTATATTCCTACGTTACGTTATATTGAGATGGAAGTGGTAGGGTACAATGGGTTTGGCTTGGTTGCGGATACCTATCAGCTATCACACACACGGTCATAAACTTGAGTTTTATCCGCTGACTCTACTTCCTCCGTGCATCGAGGATGAACGTCGGCTCTTTTATCGACTGCAATTTATCGTCGCTAATCGTATCGAGAACATTATACGTAATGATTATTTCAATATGTGTGCTTAATGCGTTAAATTCGTTACCATTTTATTAATTAAGTTATGGTTTCCCAGAACTTACAGGTCACGTTTCTCGTCTATTTCAAACTTTTAACTCTCAAACTATTGTCCGAAAACTGGTCAAAGTTCTATTAGATTTTTAATTTATTATCATATAGGTATTGCGTGTTTTATAAGAATAACATTCTGGTTAGCATTTATATAACTGACCTGATGACAGCTCAGCTCTGTTAACTGTGCTAATTGCTAACATCTAGTTCGTAAAAACATCGAAGCAATTCTGTTACTAAATCGTATTTTGATTGTTTCAGAGGCGCACCGGGCTTTGGAACTCTTGGAAGATTATCATGCGAAACTGGTGAAGCCGCAAGACAAACAGTTACGACTTGCAATCGAGAGAGTTATCAGAATTTTCAAATCGCGACTTTTTCAAGCTCTATTAGGTAAGTTTTAAGTTGATTTTTATTTTTGAAAAATGTAATAATAGAACCAGTAGGTAATTCATTTATTTATAAAACTAATCATTTAAAAAAATCGTATTTCATCCTGGAAAAAATAGACTTAGATCTCCTTTGCAGCTAAATATATTATTATTATTAAGATCAATTCGAAACAGAAACTTTACCAGTGAATCTGTATAATTTTGTTTTCCATCAAAATGCATATATTTTGTGGTCTGTTTTATTGTTAAGTTAAAATTTTAATAGCCACAAAATATAAATACATAATATACATATTTGTCTACCAGAATCATCAAAATGTAAAACAATTTTTTTGTTGGATTTTTCTCAAACGTTTTGTGGATTTTGAATATACTTCGGTGTTTATGTTAACTTTACATTGTATAATATAATATTCAGAAGACCCATATCTCTCTTCTTTGTCTGAGGTGATGTAAATACGACAAAAAAACGAAATTACGAAGTGTGAGTGAATTTGCTGTTTTGTGATGTGTGTTTTACATTTTCAATTTAATTTTTATACAAGTATAAAGATTGGCACAAAACTAAACTTTACATATTGATACACCGTGTTTGGTTTCTACGTTGAAGTTTATTCTTATATCAATGATGAAGAATAGAATAAAGTAGAATATATTTGTACATAAGGTTTTATCCGTTTTGTCTTTTTAAAGGTTTTTTTTTCAAAGTTTCTAATTCTTGTTTTTAGTAATTAGACAGAATTACCCAAATACCAAATTTTTATTACATCAACCAAATTCTATTGGAAATTATTGATAAATCGGATTTATCGAATAAACCGTGTCTTTGTTAGCTTAACATGTACGTAATACAGAAAACCGTCGCAAGCGAATTTGCTGTACTTATAGGACTCTTAACGCAATGTCTAACTATAGTATAGAATAGAATATATTGTGTTGCTACGTAATTATTATATCTCATGTTTGCGCTATTGTAGAGTGAATTACAAAGGCTGTCGTGCGTTGGTGCCTAAGCCTTTTGTATTTGCTAGAACACAGATAATGTTTTAAAATTCCTCCGAGATACTCTTTTAATTAATTATGTAAACATGCCAACTATAGAGTTCTGCATGGGTTTGCCATCATAAGTCATTCTTCATAAATAATGATTGCTTAAACAATAATAATGAATACAAAAACGTCTAGAATCTGACAGGATATAGACTGTTCCCAGCAGCTTATATAGGCTGAAACTACATTACTGAGCCAAGAGCGCTGTTATTTTTACTGTATGTTTGCCATAAGGCACTTGCACTATTGGCGTCGAGTCGGTCGGATGGCGGAACCTAGGAGTCGTACCAAAATTTCTCGACGTTTCAACCTCTAACGCGAATGTTTTCATTAGATTTCCAAATCAATAAAAAAAATTTCGCATGCAAATCACTTTAAATTATATGAAAACAGTATAGATTAAATAATTGTTCATAAAACAAAATTGTCTTGTAATTCAAATCAAAGTTAATTATTATTATTAGTGCAATAACGCAAAGACAATACGCAATAACGGTTGCATCTGTCACTCATCAAACTGATCAACATGTAAGTTGGCAGCACTGAGTATACGGCAGATCAAACTGTATCTGTGTTCATGTCTGACACATTTTTTTTCTAATAATGTCCAAATTGAAACTTTTGTTTCCACTGAAATTACTGTTTTACAAGTTGGATCCCATTTTGAAAATATGTAAAATGGGTAGCCAAAATGTTTATTTACATTTTGAACTATAGTATCATTCAAATCACTGATTTTAAACAATAAATTTTGTATAAATATGACGAGGTTGTCAAACACGTCTGATCGCAATTTTTCCCGAGACGAACTGAACAAGCCGATTCTTAACTGTTTTATTCTAGAAATGGAAGTATTTGTCATTTCTACTTATATATTAATTATTATAAAATATATCACGACGACGACAAACAAGGACTATCGTACGATCTCGGCTACTGTCTGCAAGCCTTTCCGAAGACATTTACTAAAAAAATAATAAGTAGTGTTGTTTTTCAGAGTTCCAGAAATTTATATCAAATACCAAAGTTCAAGTTTTTAACTCAATAAAATAAAAAGATAATTTTTTTTTTATAATGACCTCATCAAAATTTATAGCGCACTTCCCGTTGACCTAGAAACTTGAAATTTGGCACGAAGGGAGGTGTCATGACACAAGTTAAGGAAAAAATCCTAAAATCAGTCATTTCTAATTCTGAGTGGAATAATTATGGCAAACTTAATTTCTATTAAAAAAAACGCAACGGAACATCCACGATGCGATTCTACTCGCACTTGTCCGCCTTTTTATCAGACTGCGAAAAAAGAAGGGTTATGGTTTTAACAGCTTATGAATTTTATTAATGGTATCTTTGCCATTAATTCTTTTAAAAACTAGGTACGTCCATTTGTATCGAGGGAAAATAATTATTGAACTGCTTGTATAATGTAATGTGACATGCGTCGGTTAAAAGAATTCGCTTATATGTAAACATTTTTCAAATTGTAAACGACACGTGCGTAATAATATTGTATATGCGCTGTTTTCATCTCCTGTCACAGCCAATTGTACCCATCTTCGCTCTCTTGTCATAAAGTGAAAACTTCTTTAGCGGCGTTGTACACTTTTTTTGTAATGGGTAAAAAATGTTAAACTCGCGTCAGGTAAAGTAAGAACTGGGTGAGCGAGATACTATGAGAGTAGGTACTCATTTTTTTTTATACAACGTTAGACATCTAGCGTTGAAATATCGTACATAAAAATGCAATCAATGATACAAACCATTTTGATCGAAAATTTTTATACAACGCTAGACATCTAGCGTTGAAATATCGTACATAAAAATGTAATCTATGATACAAACCATTTTCATCGAAAATTCGTAAGACGTTAATATTCAAGTTTTCACTTCCGCCGGCACTCCCGGAGTGCAACCCGTCTTTTTTATTATTATTATTATTATTACTTTGTATCCGTTCTGGTTTGAATTACACATTGGCTGTTTCAGTTGTTTAAGAAACGACCTCTGGTCAAGAAAACACTGCGTTCTTCAGGTATGAGACGTGATAAAGTGATAATGTCACCAGAATTTATGTCATGCTGACTGTGTGTATAGTAGATTGTTTTAGCGTATCATCGCAAGTTGTGATCGCAAAAGTTACACCTATATATAAGGAAAGGGATGTTTGTTTTTTTGTGAGAATCTACGCCCAAAACTTCTTGAATTAACAGCATAATACAAACGAAAAAGAACATTCCGTAGTAAAAACTGTAATAATTTTATTTTTAATTGTAGTTAGTGCTAAAAATAATGTTTAATTCATTTTCTACAAAAAAAGCGCAACTGTATTTGCCTACTAAATATTAATTATTGATGTACTTAAAAAAAATATAAAGTATTTTAACCCTTAGATTTGTTAACGATAGGGCTGTATATGTGATGACTATGAAGAAAGAGGACGCAAAAATATTGATGGCTGTTTAGTGCTCTTTTCACACGAGACGTCTTTTCAAGCTAGTTTTGTGAATAAATCTGGTGTGCGCACAGTGGGAGTTCAAATATAAATACGTGTCCGTTGTCTGGCTTTGAGCAGAATGACGCCATGTCGGTTTGTAGGAGTTTGTTCAAGTGACAAGACAATGCTTACTGATTGGTTCTTGCTCATACCTAGCACAGGGGACCTAGCAAGACAAATAGCCCCCGTTCTAATTTTAAAACCTACCTTGTGAGCTAGCAGGCGAGCCCGAAGTGACGTCATTTCCAGCTTCGTACCCAGCCTACCGGGCAGCAGAACTCCAATCAGTGTTTCCAGCCTCGTGTGCAGCTGGCTGTAGATGTGAATTATTTACCTCAAGTCCAGTGTCAGCAGTTTACGCAACTTTGGTGAATGCCGAGCCTGCTTTGCAGCACGTCATGCCACGCCAGTCCAGTGTAAGATGTTTACGGCTGATTGTATCGTACACGAAAGTACAGCGGTATAACAATAACTAACTTTGTTAATGTAGTTATATATTGCCGATCCGTAGATCGCATCGCGGTGTGCGATAGAACACAAAAGCCCATAAAGCACTGTAGTAGTTCTCACACTTGTAGTGCTCTGTTGAACCATACCCATAGTGCCATAACAAAGTTATTATGAGTCGCCTTCACTCTCGACACGCTGTTCGACCAGTGTTGCCAGACTGGCGATTTTTCCTGAAGTGTTATTTCTTTTTCAAGTCATGGAAATAGAAAGAGATATTATGTAACATTTGCCAGTGTTGATGACGATTTTCCTCTTTAGACACGTTTTGTGACAGCCGCGCCTTCCATTTTTAAAGTGAAACTTTTATTCTATCGCCCCGAATTTTTCTGTCCGTCTGTTGCATGTCGCATTACAGGCGGCCGCGGAGTAGGGGTAAAGTGAAAGGCGTTCGGAGTAGGCGCTCGGTAGAGCATCCAAGGCCAATATGGCGGCGCCCATGGTTAGCATCAGCTGACCGTGTAGTATGTATAACACATAGTCAGTCTGTCATGCGGGCAAGTGCTGTACAGTGTTTACATGTTTTTATTCGTGTATTCATGTGAATATTGTTGTTTATAATTAATCGTGATGGATAAGTGTCTACAATCCAACGCCTACAATCCAATAAAAGTTTCACTTGTGTCGTGGTTTCTTAAAACCACACAACTGGTTTTTTCTCTCTTTCTCTCTCTCTGTATCTCTTTCTTTAATACGCTGCAGCACATATGCCACTGTAAACATACCAAAGAATCATGTTATAGTCATTTTCTTAACGCATTTCCGCTTTATTCGCAAAATTACTGCCCGTACTGAGAGCTAAGATTCTAACACATCATTAATCAGTTAAGCCGTTTGGGCGTACAAATGACATGAAAAATCGTGACAGATTTACAGGCAAAACGAGTGTATATATAGGCTCTTCTAGCTAAATGCTTAGGACGCTCCTAAAAATTTTCTTTAGTCAAGCTCTTGTCACTTTAGGTGATCTCAAGCATGAACTGCAGATTGACCATCCCAACTCTAGAAACTGACAAGTGACAACTCAGTATCTTGTCGTGTACATTGTACAGCATAGTTATAGATAATCCATTAACAATATAGAATATTTATTAGCCAACGGTTCATTACACGAAAGGACATAGTTCAGTTCAATACTATTATGAATCTAGTCGAAATTTTAATAGCAAGATTTGATCCAAACTGACACACTGAATGGATTAATTACTAGTACAATAATTTGTTTACATTAGTTCAAATTTTTGACGTGATAACGTCTTATAAATTGATGAATCACCAATCTTATAATTTGATAAAACACCGGCTGCATGCACGAAAAAGTGTAACGTTCCTAACGTTCGTAACGCGTAACGTTCCGCCTGACCCTGTGCGTGCTTTTTGCTAATTTCTAGCTCAATTTAAATCAGATCGGTTTGAAACCAGTCTTAAACGAAAGAGGAGAACATTTTACATAGATTTCGTATAACAGAATTTGCCTAAACAGTTTTTTTATACAAATTTATATAGAAAAATAGCTGTATAAATGCAATGTTGTCTAATGCATGGCGCGACGCGGTCGGTCGTCTTTGTTTGCCGTACATGGAAATTAGAAGATAACGTATGTCTTGTCTTAACATGAAAACGGCTGCATTTCTAATGTTTAATTCAATTTTTTGACATTAGTATTTTGTGAAATGCAACGCCTTCTAAGTTAACTATTGGAATAACTAATTATTATTTGAACATAATACTTTGACAGTTGCAAACGTCACTTTTGACATTTCTTATCATTCCGATACCAAGGATAAGCGGATTGAAACCAAATTTTGGGAGGTTTAGGTTATGTATTACGGAATACGTTATCACGTAAAACTATCGTCCGTAAACCGACTTTACAGACAACCAATTTTTTTTAAATAAATATTTTGAACCGTGGGGGCTAAACGTTTTTTGGGGATCTTTCAAATCTGAACTTTATCGAGTTCGTTCTTTTTTACTGACTTCTTAAAATAGCCGAGCTAGCATTTGATCGATTATTATTGACGATTGGCTCTGATGGCGTTGCGTTGAAGCATCGACATCGACATGTGTCAGTGCCTCTCTGTACAAAACGTCAGCGTGAAGTGTTACGCCACCGGCACGCGATTGGAGGCCAGAGGCAAGAGAATTGCGAAGACGATAAATTATCGCGGTATGGTCTGTTTGTTCTACCTTTCCTCTCTCTCTCTCTCTCTCTCTCTCCCTTTGAACACTAGTGTAAGGTTCAAAGGATATTTTTCTAACACGTCACACTCAAGCCAGGAAACTGACTTTTGACATTTTATTAATTTAAATATCTTTAAAAGCGAATCTCGCTCAAATTTGAAAATATAAGTCATCTGATGGCACTCTAAAACACGGACTTTCTGTGAGCCCTTTTAAACGGACTAAATATTACAAGGTCGTTGAACATCAAAGAAACTGCTTGAAGCGACGCCTCTTTATAAAAGGCACTTACTCTTTGTGTGAGGCAAACATCGAACTCGGACTGGTGATCGGTGACTCGAGGACGAAGTCCGGAGTTCGGGCTGTGGTTTATGATTTTCACACTAAAACAAGATACCGCACTGAAAGGTTTTCTGAAATTCGATGAAAACACTTTGAGAAAAGTATTTCCAATACAAAGTTCAAATTCTAAAGTTCTCTGTAAGGATGGAACGAAATAAGAGTCACAGAATTATTTAGTAATTTTTCTACCGGAAAAGAACCGATTAAAAAATAAAGGCGCATATGCGTGCGAGTTCTTTTTTGTTTTCTATTAAAATCTAAAGCTCATGTTTGTTAATGAAATTACTTAACCTATATATTTTTTATAGATTTAAGTTTTTACGCGTACTTTTTTTCAATTTTTCGCCTGCAGAATCTGCAGTGTGATTCTTGTTTCTTCATTTGAAGTTTACCCGACACCTTTAGCTTTAAAAATAGCGTCGGTAGAGATGTAACAGTTTTTAAGTGATGGGAAATTATTTGAAATGAAGTGTGCAGATTGAAGAGGAGGGGGGGACCTTTATTGTCTCTGAACAGAACACACACTATGACGCCATGTTTGTTTTTTGGCCCATGTCATCCACGTATCAAGATACTGTTTCCTGACTGGTTCTCGCTCAAAACAAGCAAACAGGCACATGGCTGCAAGTATAGTAGTAATACTACTTTGTCTAGATAAATTGGGAGCATAAATAAATATAAATATTTTACTCATTTCCGTTATGTATGCCTGATAATAGAGCCAATGATGCTTATTGTTATTTCCATCCCTAACAAGCCCGTATCTACCCTGTAATCGTGTTGTTTGCTAATGAACGACTGTAAATACAACCAAACATTATTGCCATCGATAAACTGATTAAAACCATATAATCTCTAGACGCCTATTATTACCGTTACTAATACAAATTTGCGTGTCATACAATATGTTATATTACATTTTATTTGTAATTAAACTCAAATCATCAATGCTCAATTTACACAAATAAATTGTCTTTCTAAACACGAGATGAATGCGAGCTTACAGAATAATAAGATATTGTTATAATTTATTAATTTTATTTTTCCAATCAATTATTAATATACTAAATTTAGAAATACATAGTTGGATTTTTATAGAATAAATTTATTTTAACTTATGCGTGCAATGTTTGAATCGACCTAATATACTTATCTATTGTAGATATTAATATTTTAAGGCGTCCGACGTGGAGATTTCGTCACGTCGTTCTTGAATATTATCGTGCCAAACGTGTCGGAAAAATTGGTACTACGTGATTGGAATAATAATAATTCGCTGTGACCGGGCTGGAAGTCATATGTCACTTCATTTTCAGAGAGTTGACTAAAAGAAATAATATGTTGTGTAATGAGTTCCCAGTGACACCAAGAAGAAATGTTTTATATGTGATTATCTAATTAATGAATAAAATGTAAAACAACATTTTTAAAACTAGCAAAATCTTAACGATTAAAACTCGTAGTGTAAAATGAAAATAGATTTACATTGATGGGAAATAAGCTTTTAAATGCATTATTTTCTGAATCTTAAAACATGAATTACAATTTTTTTAACCTTGTGCTCGGACCGTTCTCTAGCTACTAAATTGAACTTTCAGGATTATTATAATAGTATATGGATGCGGCTATATTGGCTTAAATTGCAAATACTTTCCGAAAGATTTGAAAACGTAAAAGAATATACTTGTATAATTGGAAAACTTTTTTCCTAGTAAATAGGATCAATTTTTCCAACAAAATGACAAAGTCTCATAGTGTCACGACTACTTTCATGCCGTCTCCCCTATCCAAGATGAATTACGTGATGTTTGTTTGGAGAAAATTTAACGGGCGATTAGACCTCCTCATGTTTTTGTCGTGCGTCGCATCGGCAAGCTATCGATACATATACGTGTTCCAAAAGCACCAGTGCACACCCCTCTGCTTCTGCTGTGACTTTTTCACGTGGGTGGCATTTTATACTTTATTCCAATCCGGAGACGGTTTTATATTTATTTTTTATGGTTATAATTTCTTCTATTTAATTAAGACATATAAAGTCGCAAAAACGTTAAAAAAATAGTTGGTAAAACCAAACCTGTCCTCGCTTCTTGAATACTGTGAACTTATCATAGACACAGTTGATCATAAGACATTTAATTTTGTTTTAATATTTTACAGTTCGGAATGAAAGGCAACAAAAATGATTTCAGATACTACATTTCTAGATTTATTATTAGAATGTGTGGAAAATATAAGACTTTCTATATAGATACCTTCATAAACTTGTCTTAGAGATATGGCGTCTAGACGGAATGCACTTACGTGACAGGAGAACCGGTGTTATTTACAACGGGCATGTTATGAGCAGACTTCTTGAGCTATTTTATGCACGGAACGTGCCACCTTGGAACTGTAGGTACATTGCACAGGTGCACCACCATCTGTCCACCCACACTATTGTTATTTGCATCGATTTGTGTATAATACAGAGAAATCAATACTTAGAAATGAATTTGTAACGGGACCTCTGTCCGTAATTTTGTTTTTGCAAGCATTGCTTAGAAAGTTAATTTTTACGTCGATGCGCAGCGTTCACTAAGTAGCTTAATATCTGAACACATCTGAGCACGGGGTGTAGTAATGAAATACTATTCAACTATAAAGAAAAATTCAATGTTTCATATTGCTCTGAGCCGAACGCGAACCTTGAGAGAGCGTATTGGAACTTACTGCTTAGCCCAGTACTTATACATACTCCAGTAGGTACACTATAATAATAATAATAATAATAATAATAATAATAACAACTTTATTTCACATTGACTACGAAGTGTGTGATTCGTCATAAAAAAATTAATAAAATTTACATTACAATAAATAAAATTTACATT
The DNA here is from genome assembly GCA_963575645.1 of Xanthostigma xanthostigma. Taxonomy (NCBI): domain Eukaryota; kingdom Metazoa; phylum Arthropoda; class Insecta; order Raphidioptera; family Raphidiidae; genus Xanthostigma; species Xanthostigma xanthostigma. The sequence goes on along the minus strand of OY754466.1, from coordinate 54,450,227 downwards.
AAAAATCACATATATAATTCATTAACGTTATAAAAGGCTTGATTGATCAGGAATTTTTTTAATTCTTTTTGAAATACAGAGGCCCTTTCAATAGTACTTATTTCACGGGGTAGACTATTAAAAATTTTCACACCCATATAAGAGCTGCTATTTTAAAAAAAAAGAGAGTTTATGGGAGGGAACCATTAAGCTATTTTTGCGAGTGCTGTAACTGTGTTGGTTATTAAAATCGAACATTGACCGGTTGTTGAACACAAAAATAGATATTTTATATATATATATATATATATATATATATATATATATATATATATATAGATATATATATATATATATATATATATATATATATATATATATATATATATATATATATATATACACATGGTAGTGTCATGATTCTTAGATTCCGGAATAGTTGCTTACATGAGTGTCTGGAATCATTTATACCAGAAAGGATCCTAATGGCTCTCTTTTGAATTAGAAAGGCCCTATCGACATGCGCTGAACAGCCCCACATAATAATACCATATGCCATTAAGGAATAAAAATTTGAATAATAAAGTGCGCAGTGGCGCACGCAGCGTTTCTGCCGGCAAGAGTAACAACACGTCTCAAAGCGTAACAGACGGCATTTAATTTTTTTACCAATTTATCTATATGATTAAACCACGAGATGTTTTCATCGAGTATTATTCCTAAAAAGGAAGTATTATTCGAGTAAGGAATATCAATATTGTTGAGTGTTAAAAAATTAACATCTGTGAACATACTATGAGAAGTATGGAAAAGGACGCAAGTAGTCTTTGAATGATTGAGAACTAGTTTGTTCTCATTAAGCCACTTATGCAGCTGTTCAAAAGTTAGCAGTGTTTTAGAACTGAGTTCATCAAATGTCTTAGCATCAATGACTAAATTGGTGTCATCTGCATATGAGATCATTTTAACTTTATCATTTTCAAAGGTGGTAAGCAGATCATTAACATAGAGAAGATATAGTAAAAGGCCAAGCACTGAGCCTTGGAGATATGCAAAGCCTATACTGACTTACTCATTAGAAGTAAACTTTCAAAGCAATTGTATGCTACGCCGGCGAAACCGCGAGCAAAAACTAGTAAGAAACAAGAAATAAAAAGTTTGCACAGTAAGTAGTTCCTTATATAACGTAGGTGAGTACCTACTAAGAAATGATTTACATTAAATATTTAATCTATAAATTAAAAAGATGTCAAATGTCGGCTAATTTAGACGATACGAAAGATTGCAGACACCCGATAAATGATACTGTGATGCGGTGGAGCCGTTATGATATAAAACATTGCTTCATCTCAATCGCGCGCGGAGCCGCGGGTAACTGTTAGTCATAACATAAAGTTGTTCGGTGTAAGTGTACGTATTATATAAAGTGTATTCATTGGCTTCTCTTTAAATTACTGCAAAAACTTTTGCTCTACTCTCTAAAATTGTTAGCAACATGCATAAAACTTTAAATTTGACATTATATACTTGAAACTAATTAGTGCCGAAACTTAGTCTGCAATGTAGTAAATTATTATCTAAGAAATTATCTGACTTTCGGTATTAATTTGCTTTTAGACATAGCGTAACATTAATTATAAACTATTTATAGTAGCTGCTTCGTTGTGAATGCTTTTGTGTTTTAAAAGAAATATAACTTTTACCATTCCAACTCCACTGCAAGTGGAGAATGCTACTAATTTATCATAATAAAATACAATATGATCGTTGCCCTTCCGCATATTAAAGTTGTACGCTACTGGCGACTGATCTATGTGGGTACACGCACAGACGTAGAACATTTCTACAGACGCAATGCAGTATAAGCGATTTTTCTCTTATATTTTCGAGGCCACGTAGTAAAACAAGGCATTGTTGCGTCCCACTGTGCCTTGGCTTCCGATGTCGCGGAAGTCCCACGGTCCCATTCACTTACAAAACTCGAAACAGAGACAGAGACATTTTATACATACTGAAATCATTTGTGCATTCAGCTAAGTATTGTAGGCGGACTCATTAATAATTAAAAAAAAAAAACAAACAAATTGTTTCTATCTTAAATATTTTGGTATTAAACGCATGCATTTGGCAATTTATTTATTCTAATTTTTTGTAGATATTTTGTTATCACGCATTCAAAGCATTTCTATTGGTAAGCAAAGAATATGATTTTGGCATCTGCTGTACGAGTTCATATTTTATTAAGAAGGTTTCACTACGGTGCTGTGCGAATTTCACTTCAGAACTTAGCTTATGCATTTTTCCACGAAACGTAGTAAGCAGCAGTGTTGCTAGATTGAGAGTCAAATTCCTATGTTTTTTAAGGCAGGAATGATTGGCGGATGTACAGGTATTTAATTTTAACGTCATTAACGATTTAATATTACTTTATATTTCAAATCTTTGATTAACGTCTGAATAGAACTCTTCAAGTAAATAAAATTGTCGACCAATTTTTCTCAGACCATACGATATATTGACAAAAAATAATAAAAATACAAATCAATATAACACAAGATGACGTTTCGATCCGGATTTGGATCTTCTTCAGAAATATCTAAAAAATATAAAAAGTAATTAGTATCGGGGACCCTTACGAATGAGCAACAGAAGAAAAAATGTATCTGAAATTTTTGGGTCAATTTCTAAATGCACTGGGCTATTAATTCTAATTAATTTTTATATTTTTTAGATATTTCTGAAGAAGATCCAAATCCGGATCGAAACGTCATCTTGTGTTATATTGATTTGTATTTTTATTATTTTTTGTCAATATATCGTATGGTCTGAGAAAAATTGGTCGACAATTTTATTTACTTTATATTTGTTCAAGTATCTATTTCATTCCTCAATTTTTCGAGTAATGACATGAACTTTTTTTTGTGTTAGACAGAGTTGAAGATAATTATGATTTAATGGGAGCAGTAAATAAGTTCGGGAAGAAGAATTTGTTTACTAATAAATACATATTTTTTAATAAACAAACCTTTATTGATTTGTTATTTGAATGGAATATTCACTTGTTTCAGTGAGTTCAAATACTTCGATATATTATAGTGCATACTGCATTTTATTACTTCCTGTTTGAAGTTGTACTGCATTCAGCGAGCTTCATGCATGCCGCCATATTTATTACTGTGCTGCATTGTATAATATTTATTAAAGACACTGAGTTTATTTGGTGGTTAATAAAATATGCCTTGTTTAAACGAAGACCACTAAAAAGGAGATAGAAATTGCGTGTTACAGTCTTGCTTCACGGGACTGCGCTCCGCTCGAAAAAAAAAGCAATTATTAATCCGTAACTGATCCTGGAAGCTTATTTTACTGAAGAGATAATATTTGAACTACTTCGTTTAAATGAAAGACATTCTTAAGTCAGATAGAAAAATTTCTGAACTAAATCGACTCGTGAATTGCGAATGAAATTCGCTCGGATATTCAAGAAGCCCTTGACTGTTAAAATTACACAGCCCTTTGAAAAACAAGCAATGTGTGGGGAAATGTCCAAGGAATCGTGATAGGAAAACAAGATTTGTATACGTGTTGACTGTAACGCGCCTATCACGGGGTAGCTGCTGCAATCTAAGCCGTTGCGTGGACTGTTCCCAGTAGAGCTTGGTAGAAGTATATTTCGAAATATTGTGAATATGTTTTCCTCCTATTGCACATACCGCTAAACTAGCGGTATGTGCTTTATTATCGCTTTGTGCGTCAGAGCTGACTTTCGTTCATATAAGAAGTTATATCTAAGTAAATTTCACACGAAATCCATTCAAATTGAAGCTTTTTGAAAAGAGGAGATTCTAATCTATAAAATAGAACCATTTTTAAATCAATTTGAGTTCATAAATACTATTAAAATTGTAATTGAAAATCACAAACAGCAGTTGTCGGTTGGTCTGTACGTATGTACGTACGTATGTACGTACGTATGTACGTACGTACGTCACGACTCTACAGATCGCAATTTTGGTCGGATTGCCTTGGGTTATATTTTATTCACTTTGTTTACTATCAGACCAGAACCCTATTTAAATTCACTAAAATGTGTTCAGTAGTTTAATTTTTATAAACAGTTTTATTTTTTATTATTTTTGACAGCTTATAGTTTAAAAACAATATAATAAATTGCTGTGCAAATATAGTGTAATCCATAAAACAAGTGCTACACTTGTATACCGTGATAACACCACTAAACGTATTAGGCAGCCGTGGCGCAATGGTTATGCCGTTGGATCCCCAAGGGCAAGGTCCTGGGTTCGAATCCTTACGATATAATTGATTTTTTTCTTTTTTTTTTCTTTTTATTTTGTTTTATTTTATTCCACTTGATATTAATTATATATTATTATATTATGTATAGTTCTTAATTTTTTTTATTTTTGCAAACTTAAAAAAAAATATTTTTTCAATTTTTAATTATTTATTTCTTTAAATTTTTAAATCTTGTTAAATTTATTAAAAATATTTTTTAATTGTTATTTTTTTATCATACAGTGGAAAACTTGCGGGATGTGCACTTTTGGTTTTGCCAACTATTATAATTTATTTTGTTTCAACAATTTTTTGTGTCGATATGACGTCCAATATGTAATAAAAATTTCCTAGTTACAATAATTTATATATTTTTTTGCACCGCGACCTCCAATAAAACGGCTGTTTTTCATGCCTGTATAGTGGTTGTACAATTATCATTTTTCGCACTAGTTCGTAAAGTAAAACAAAAGTAATTCGATTTTACCAATCCAATACCTCTATCAGTTGCCATTTAAATTCATATATGAGCAAAAAAAGCAATGGTTTTCTTTCATGACGATCTGAGATTTTTTATATTATGAATTATTTCAGGCTAAACTTACACACTACAGTAGGCGCTCGATAATCCGGCGCTCGCCAATCCGGCACGCTCAGTAGTCCGGCATTTTGGGACTCAGGTAGCCCGCTCTATAATCCGGCATTTTACACTGCTGAACGCCGGACTACTGAGCGGGTTCGAGTAGTTTCTCTCGATATTGAGGAATGGTTTGCGGAAAACTCGGATTCTCACCCTGTAATGACCGATGAAGAAATAATAAATGATGCTGTTTCTACTGAATTTGAGAAAGTTAAGAGAAATGATAATTAAAAAAATTTATTATGGCAAGAAGCAAGCGAAAATCCGATAATCCGGCAGTTCCGACAATCCGGCATAGAGGGAAAAAATCGGGTGCCGGATTATCGAGCGCCTACTGTATATGTTTTGTGCAGTAGGTATCTATTTTTAGTGCTCTCTGTTTTTTCAAAGCACCCAGACAATGCAATTTGCGTTGAATTGAAGGTTATTTATATGCATTGCGTTTCCTACTTCCGGGACGATTTCTGTATAAAGAGAGTTTTTGATCAATAAAACGTTTTTAAAGGAAAAATCAGCTCATTTTTTGATTCCACCATTTTTTTATGAAACATGTGTGCTAACACTTCCACTAATTTATCATTTTTAATTCCATGTCTTTTAGGGAACTGGAATTTTGATATTAGGGTCAAAAAATCACGCACGAGATAAGTTTACTTTATTGTGCTACATATTTGATTTTGGTGCCCATTGAAACAGTGGTTATAGAAATATACACATTTTTGTAGTCTAATAATGATTTAACAAAAAAAGTTGTTTGTAGGCTCACTGAGCAAATTGCAGGGCACCGTTTTGTTGGTTGAGTTTGGCACTGCGACTAGTATTTTTTTTTATTGTCGTTGACTGCAAATCCCACCGACACAACAGACTGGTATGCATAGTAAAACAGTGAGTGCAAACTGAGAAGTGAGAACAAATTGTGTAAAGTTGTGGAAATTGGTTTGTTACATTCGCTTTGTTCGCTGGCGCTTCTAAGCGATATTCTACGCTCGATTGCTTGCCCGCCACCGCGCCGGTTACACAGCGCACCAGAGCTTCTTCAACTGTTAGATTTTATTTATTAAAATGAAACTTTTTAGCTCGCTGTAGTGTCGAAGTTCAAGGAAATGAACCCAAGGACGCATGACACTCCCGCGCGTTGTTGTGTAATATATTTTTGTGTCTTTGTAGAGTCTTGCCCAGTAAGTAAGCTGTCCGCCTTGTACCCCTAGAACCATTAACATATTCATGATATGTCAATAGTCAATAGTATGTCTCCTCTTCCTTTACCTTTATCCTTCCAAATAAGGGGGGGGGGCTCCATTTACCGAATGGCACACTTGTATCCATGGTGGAGATACAAGCGTCATTTAAATATTCCAAATAATACAAAAAATGGTATCCCTAATAAAAAAGCATGTTTTTATACCTTAGAGTGTCTTAATACTGTGCCCTCTCAAGTCGGTTAAAAAAGTTGCCGATCTCTGCTCTCTATGTACAGTAGATCCTGTGCATGTCGTGTTTGTTGAACGATTCTCCTTTCTTTCTTTATTTTTGCTGGTTAGCAGGTGCTAACGTTTGACTAGATGTATCAAGAACAACATTTTTCCTTTTAATTTTACTTTTCTTAAATGTTATTTCCTTATAATATGTTTTTTTTTTCTGTTGTCCTTAGAAACTAGAGTAGAATAGTCTTAGTAGCACGACTTTAGGGTTGTAGAAAAGGAAAACTCTTGGAATGAAATTAAGATGAATGTCTCATTTCTATGTTAACAGAATTCCGTCAGTTTTGGATCGCTAATAACTACGAAACTAATAATGCGTTAACGGCGGCAGTTCCAAATGTAGCCTCAAAATTTTATATTTCCACGGCATAAACTATAGATGACAACATTGTCTCTATTATTAGTAGACAGCTAACCAAGAAGGTTAAAAGAAATATAGGATCACTCCAGCTATGATTGGATTTGTATAACTGTTCGTCACAAACATACACACATCCGGGATCTTTTAAAGTTTCTACAGCAGGAATTTTGAGAGAAAGATCGCTTGTAAAGACGTTTAAGACGTCAAGAACAATAGGTGTTGATTGTAAAAAGTGTATGAATTCTTGCAAGTCAAGTTCAGTGTTCCTATAGATAGAATGATACATAAAATTATTGTTTCCGTTTCTACAACATAACGAGCAGAGAGCTTGATATTTGAAATAGCAGATATATAAGAGATTTGCTTCATATCTCCATAATCTACCTTCGATTTTACACTGTTTCAAAGGAACAATTTTCTTTTATGTGTAAAAGGAAATAGGATTACTTTTAAGATGAGCGACAAAAGGTATTTCAGAATGTTTGAGAAGTATCATCTTTTATTAATACCGAGTGCTCAAACGTTTTTGGAAATCTATACTATATTTTGTAAATTCAAAATCATGATTCTAAACTATAATATCACAGCGAAACGGGTGAGTCCATTTTACCGAAAAGAAAGTGGTGAAACTACAACAACCAGCGAGAACTTTATTCATTGTGAACTTTTTGAAGGACTGCAAAATAAGAATATGACATACGAAGAACCTGCAACAACAAATTATGTTTTATTATAAAATGATTAGTAATTCACCTGACAGACGTACAGGTCAGTTCTAAAATGCAAAAGAATACAACAGTTATTTTATGATTGCAATTTGAAAATTGGAACTAAGTGTCAAGTAAAAAAGGCAGACAATGTTTTTACAAAAAAAAAATGTTTCTTATGTTTTCTGCGTTCTTGAGTTGTTCACAAAAACGCTGCATTTATCAAGATAACCGACCAAGCGGCGCCAATTTTTTAGGCGCGAAAAGCGTTAGCTAAGGTCTATAATATACTTAATCTGTGATTCACGCTTTTTTGAATCAGTCGCAAAGCCCAAACGACATAGTCGATGTTAAAAAGCTTTCTTTTCGATTTACTTTATTCTAACGTCTTCCTATAGGGAAGCAAATTAAAAAAACGGTTTGTTTTTTGTTCACTGCTCAATAATTGAAGTCAAATCAGATGGAAAGTAGTTAAAAGAAGATAGTTTTATTTTTCAGAACACTTTGTAGTAATGCTCAAAGTACTCTAATCGAAAATGTAGGTACAGAACAAATAGAATCTATTTGTCGTAACTAAACTCGATAAAGTATCAGTGGGCCGGTCGAACGGCCTAATTCCACTATTTTGAAAGACATTTTCGAACGGGCCAGCTTTATGGCTGCTTTTAGTTGAACAAAAGAAAAAACTTTTAAGGAAACTACAGACCGCGACGAATGTTATCAAAGAGAGTGTAACGAAGTTGCCCGCCATGATGGTGGTCGGTCGTTTGGTTCGCTCCATCATAATGCGTAGGTCCTTCTTGAAGCGCCGGTCACACAAGTACCAGTCAGACATGTAAATTGCTTGCGGGATTCCTTCGCTCTATAACACACATATAGTACGTACAACACGTCGTATACATATTACATTGCGTATGCAAATGATTGTACCGGCATTTGGCAAGCGGTTTCTCTTGTAGAGCATCGTTCCAAAAAAACACACACTAACAGAAAAAAAAATGCTATATGGATCTACGAGTAATCAATTCGATCATCGATTGAGTGAAAAAAGCGCTCGATCGTTTCGACTTTAATTGTGTGTGTTTTTGTGAATACAATGAAGTTTTATTACACGCTTTATATTAGTTTCACTTGTAAGTTTGTATGTATGTATGTTTGTTTGTAAACTCGTTTGGACTACAGCAAGTGGTTTATTACAGTAGTATAATATTCCAGCAATGTAACTACAGTGTTTTAGCCGTGCGGTCTAAAGCACGGGTCTTTGCTGACGTCAACTCTCGGAATCACGGGTCGTGGGTTCTAATCCCGTTCACGCCGAAAAAAAAAATTTTTTTTTCGGCAAATTTTTGACAATAAATCGCACTAAAAAGTGGAAAATAAATATAGTTTAAAAAAAACTAAAAAAAAACGCTTTATATTGAACTAAAAAGTAAAAAATATTTTTTTTTAAAATAAGCTTAAAACAATAATAAATAAAAAATACTAGTATTATTGTGAAAAAAGCGTGGGGCGCTCGATGTACGAAAATGTGGAACAAAGCAATACTAGTATTTTTTTATTCATTATTGTTTTAAGCTTATTTTAAAAAAAATATTTTTTTACTTTTTAGTTCGATATAAAGCGTGTTTTTTAATTTTTTTTAAACTATATTTTTTTTTAATTTACAAACAGGAAATTGGTATATTGTTCCCTTGGTATTGGTCGTTATAAATTTTCTTACAGATATTTTGTCACTTTATTTGAAGGTAATTTTACTGCTTAAATTAAAAAAAAATCTCTTGAGGGATTGTGAAAAGAAAACGGTTTGTGTTTTAAATATATAGATGTAGTCGTATTTCCTATTCATATACTTAATAAGCGGGGGTTGGGGTTATTATGCACTCCACTAAATTGACAAGCTTCGTCTATCTACATAAGTTTGGTCCCGGTCCGACATCATTATACATATTATATCCAACATTGTGTGTAATGCGGAAATTATTAAAACTTAAGGGAATACCGTTTATGTAAATACAACGTGGAAAGCTTTAAATTATGTCTTTCTGAAACAGTTTACATATTACAGTCAGTCACATAAAAAGCGGCATTTATGACTTCTATAAAACAAAGTAGAAGTTCAAAAGTAATTTTCAATGTAGGTACTATTAGTAATATAATCCTATTCTTATTGTTTTGTTTGTTTGTTTTTTTTAATATGACGTTATATATTTTCCTATAAAACTTTCTTTTAGTTTTGCGATCATACTTTGCATTTTTCTCATTTAATTCTGAGCGTTTAAATCTCCACATTCTCAAAGTTTCAAAACTTCCGTATTTATTCGGATCGGAATCTACCTGTCGATTGGACTATTATAGGAAATGTAAATAAAATAGAGATATCCTAGGCCTGTTTTTGTAGAAGCGAATGAATCGAGATTTCTTCTACTTATGCGACTGACTGTATTCACATCAAAGCGCGCAAATGTATACTGACACTCTCTCTTCATCCATCGAGTGTAATGCAATTCTCAAGAGATATTATGAGTGTCTCTGTGAATGGGACATTTCTGTAATGAAAAGTATAATATTGATGCAAACTCAAAGGATCTTAGAAAATTTTATATATTTTACAGTATCAGCTTGTTGAGAATTTATACTTTAGAAATAAATTCACTATTTTTTTCTTTCAAATTTTAAATCACTCGATTAATAATGAAACACACTTTGGCCTGAGAACTGAGATATTTTGAAATTTAAAATTTTAAAAGAGATTTTAAGTTTTTGTTTTAATATGATACTTTTCGATAACTCTGACATCGTTTTTGACACAATATTACTATCTATGCTAATATAAAAAAAATTCTTTGTACACGTACCTGTATTTGAACGGATTTAACTAAAAAAACTATTTGACAAATTTAGAAAAATTTTTTTTGAAATGTTTCTTATGATTTGAGAACTTCTATAGGCCATATTTTAAAACACTATTTATCTCAAATTTTATTAATTTATAAAATCGCACCATATTGTCAAAATGGGCTTAATACATACTTGTACAATGACTTCGTTTCCATTTAAACAGTAGAGGAGAATCTCCATTAAGCGACAGAATAGAAATAAGATCATTGAGACAAACTGTAAACTAGCAGGAGAGATCTAAAATAAAAAATTGGTTGTCTGTAAAGTCGGTTTACGGACGATAGCTTTACGTGATAACGTATTCCGTAATACATAACCTAAATTTATATAATAATTATAATAATTCGAATCTATGATATTGCATCTTTCGCTTCAAATTTAGGTAAATTTTATTTATTAAATTACTCACCACCTATAAAAATAATTTTTTTTATTAACTTTCTTTCTTTCGTATTTATTTAAGTCTCAAAGATTAACTGTCATACTATTTATAAAACAATTGTTTTATTGTTTAAGTATATAAAATTCCAAAACCTACTTACAATATTTAAGTATTTTCATACGTCAAAAAATTGATTTTTATAATGATAAAATTTGTAAGAAAACGATTTTTTCGAGAGATGAGACCTAGCTAAAACGATTTTTTGCCCCCCAAAATCCCTTTTCAGTAAATTTCATCCAAATCGTTAGGGCCGTTTTCGAGAAAAGCACGCACAGGGTCAGGCGGAACGTTACGAACGTTACGAACGTTAGGAACGTTACACTTTTTCGTGCATGCAGCCGGTGTTTTATCAATTTATAAGATTGGTGATTCATCAATTTATAAGACGTTATCACGTCAAAAACACAACGGTACAGCTACGAAACGTGGTTAGTAGAAGTGCTGCATTTAAAATACTCTGCATTTTTAAGGATGTATGAGATATACAAAAGTATGTCCGTTCCCGCACATTATTAGATAGTAGCAACAACGTCAACTTGTACCAAAACTTCTATTTCGGTACAGTTTGTTAGACAGCAATACATTATGCAGAAGTTGTGAGGGCGTCTCGATTGATTAGTAATTTAATCTTCCAATTTCATTGGTTAGTTGTGAAAAGTAAGAGGTATTCATGGAAAACTTGTTTATAAACTTTATAATATATGGGTGCGTTGTTGTCAGGTGTGAACCCGCATTTAATAAAATACTCTTATACTTTTCAGCAATAATTTTATATTATATTCTATGAGTCGATTTTAATTAACAATGATCTATTTACTTTGCGATTGAATATTTTGTGAGGTTTGGCCTATTGTTATATTTCATTTACTTACCATTGTTAGTTGAAGTCCTGTGAAACAAATAGCTAGAACGTTGATTGCTATTTGTGCCAAAATCGTGAAACTGAATACAGATTTTAACTCGTAAATGTATCTGAAATCGATCAAAAATCAATTAGATATCATTAATTTGAATTGAAGCATTCCTATATAATAAAATAATGAAAGCGCTATAAATTCTTATGGTTTCTTTCGTTCATGTTGTATATTAACAAATTCATATTTTTGGTACCTAATCCAAATAAAAATAGATTAGAAACTGTAAACTGGGGGTTTGTAATAAAAATACTATATAAATAACGATATGCATACCATCTCGGCTCTTTTCAAAGTCACTATAAATATATATTTATATTTATATTTATATTAATATTATAAATGCGAATGTAAGTTTGTTTGTTACGCTTTCACGCAAAAACTACTTAACCGATCATCATGAAACTTTGCACATACACTCTTGAAGGTATTAGAAGTAACATAGGATACTTTTTATTAAAAAAAAATAAAATTTTTTTACGAAAAATAAGAAAGGGTTGAAAACATTTTTTGGGCCCAAAAATACCGAAAAATTTCTCCGAATCGTTTCAAAATTGAAATTTAACCCTTTAGTAATGATTAAAATGTGCTATTAAAATTTCATTAAAATCGGCCCGACAGGACCGGACTTACAAATTTTATGAAAACGAAATATTATAAATGCGAATGTAAGTTTGTTTGTTACGCTTTCACGCAAAAACTACTTAACCGATCATCATGAAACTTTGCACATACACTCTTGAAGGTATTAGAAGTAACATAGGATACTTTTTATTAAAAAAAAATAAAAATTTTTTACGAAAAATAAGAAAATTGTTTGTCAAAATATGTGCAATACCTCAACCCCTGATATGCATGTCAAAAGTCGATTTCCATCTCAATCGCGGGCGTAGCCGCGGGTAGCGGCTAGTACGTATATAAATGAAAGTCTCGGAATTTTTAGTGAAATATAAGGGTAAAGTTGATATTTTTTTGAAGTGAAAACTTCTTTAGCGGCGTTGTACACTTTTTTTGTAATGGGTAAAAAATGTTAATCTCGCGTCAGGAAAAGTAAGAACTGGGTGAGACTCTCTAAGTGATAGTAATTGCCAGATACTTTTTATACAACGTTAGACATCTAGCGTTGAAATATCGTACATAAAAATGCAATCTATGATACAAACCATTTTATTTTTTATACAACGCTAGACATCTAGCGTTGAAATATCGTACATAAAAATGCAATCTATTGTAGCAACCTTTGTTACATTAACTCAACAAACCATTTTATTTACAAGTGTTGCCAATAAATAAACAATGCTTCTAAATGCAAAAAATTAAGACGTTAATATTCAAGTTTTCACTTCTGCCGGCACTTCCGGAGTGCAACCCGTCTTTTTTTTTATTTATAACGCTTTGTTTTCTTATGTCCTGTCACTGATCCAACGAAATATTCCTTTTAAAACTGTGACAGATTAATTTCTGGAAATATTTTTTGCTAACAGTAACACTGGTATCTGTTTATTATAATATTATTACTATAAATTGAACATGCACAGGTTGATAAACTTACAAACGGTGTCCACGAGGAATTAAGAAGCCTTCAGTTTAATTTGCACTGTAAAACATCTTTACTATAAACTAAGATACAAAAAATGGTCCTTCCAGAATCAGCTTTTTTATAAAACGGTATTGTTTATCGATTCGAAGCGCAAAGGGAGGCAACAGTATTCATTTTTAAAAAGAATTATTGGTCGTTTTCCGTGCTCCGCTTTAGCAATACTTACTCTAATATGGCTTTATGGTGTTCTACACATTTAACGAAATAGCGCGTGATGGTTTCATTCAAGGCGTCGGCATCTATTACGACGGCACATTTCCGCCGATGTTCGTCCCTCTCCCGCACCCCACCGGCGGCGCCGTCGTTACCGTTGTCCGACCCGTCCAACGATATGCGCCCGCCTCGTTCAGAGGCATTCAGATCCCATTCTGTGGCCGTTTTCTCAGACGCAATGTTCTTTCTGTTTGCAGTGGTATAGAATAGCCTCTGTTCAATGCTATTGTCGCCATTTAGTGACGCTGGCCATTTGGATTTTCTTATGTCTATATCTAAAAGCGGTCGGGTACAAATTGTTATTGGTGTGAAATTCACTTACTGGAAGACTGCGTTCAATTATTAAATTTTATATTTCATTGTTTTTTTTTAACAATGCAGTATTATTCTAAATTCATTAGCCTATTGTCCCAAACAACTTCTTTTAACAATTTTTAATTATACGAGGTAAAACGGGGAGAGACGATGCAATAGACTATTTTAAAAGAAACTAAATCATTCTAAGCATATAAAAATAGTCATTCTTTTAATGTTAATTACAAAAATTGAAAAGAAAGCCAACTCATTTTTCGAAACTTAGTTTGTCAGAATTGGTTTATTTATCGGATACAAAGAGAAAAAAATAAAAGGTACAAGTACTTACCCTTTCTGATAACTTCTTCAATGCTGCGTTCTCTTATGTGCTTTAAAGTGTCTTGCAATATTTCGAATTGAGCTGCGGCATGCCCAATCAGGCCTGCTATGAATGAATCCATTGAAATATTATTAAATGCGTGCAACGTTGTGCAAAAGATTTGATAGAAGAAGACCATTTCATAATTGGGCGAATCGTGAGTGTCAAATGGATACCAAGCTCTAAAAATTGGATGCTAGACTTAGTAAATCATCAGCTAAGCTAGTGATGATGTCGGTAAGAACAGTTCGATACTTTAATGCCTGTTACTTATTTAAAAAAAAAAATGTTATTAATGTGTTTTTCCATATGGCACCTCAACCCGTTGAAGAACGACCATTTTTCAACTATTTTCAAATATCCGTCTGTTAATGACTCACCTCAATGGCAATCTTTTAGGTTTCCCTTTTCTTTGCTGAAGCAATGGCGAAATAGACCACAGGGCACATGTCACCACTCCCAAACCTATGAAAGTGTATATATTTCTTGTGACATTCCACATTGTTCGTTTTATTATTTCGACGTGCTCTGGATATTTCGGAGCAAACGTCTCGCCGTCCAAACCCTGCACCAGTTTCTGAATGCGACGCGATCTTTTTATAAACACAACCATCTTAATAGTTTCCTTGACGTGAGTAAGAAACAAAAAAGAGGCCGGTATCAGCTTGTCTAAGCTGCGACTAATCATCACTACGTTGATTGTTTCGCTTAGAAAATACACGCCGGTGAGACAAATGAAAAACGGCAACGTCACCAGCCTATATACAAGCAGTTTAAATAGTGACATTTTGGAATTTTGATCTTCAGGTGGCCAACTTCCACATAACTTAAAGACATTTATGTTCAAATTCAATGATGTCGATGGTTTTAATTTCTCCATGGCGCCCTTTCGATTTATACAATTAATGCTTCTTAATTTTTGTATAACAAAACTTAAAATATCCTTCAAGTATAAGACATGAATGCTAAGTAAAATACAGTTCTGCTTCCATTTATATGGGCAGTTTCGGTTATTAATATTCTAAAACTTAATTTTTAATTCCATATTAAGGTATGTACTTTGTCTTCGGAAACTTCCATAAAATTGTGTAATAAATTATAGGGTTAATTTATATATTACATCCATAAATAACTTATTTTAATATAACAACTTTGACACTAGTTGGGATTTCTAAGTTTCTGAATATATAATAGTCTCATTGCTTCTAGTAATTAGATCAAGTTGTATTTGACATTAAATTTATGTATGAAACATAATTTATTCTATTATTTTCTGAAGTAGTATCTATATACATTTTCGTATAAATTATTTTTGTAATCAAATGTGTTTATAAAAATGCATTCGCTGGTCTTATTGTGTTAAAATGGACTAGGTCAGTGATAGCGAATCTATGACCCGCGGGTCAGACACTGACCCACGCAGGCTTCTTAAATGACCCACGTGTTTATTTCTATAAACTCATATTTGGCGAAAACCGAAATCTTTCAGAACTTTAGCAAAATCATCATGCTTATAGGAAAAAATCCAATAAGCACAAACAAACGTCTATATCTCTTTTGGTTTAGAAGTTGTTTGCGTTTATAGTTTACAGAAAATCGTATAGAACTTTCGAATGGCCGTAATTTTCAAACTAAAAGAGATACAGACGTTTGCTTACGCTCATTGAATTCAGCGTAACTTTTTATAATAAATAATACTAGTTAATTAATTAAAAAATAGGTATATATATCTTGCAATTTATTTTATGGTGCTAATTACTTAACAAATTATTAAATTATAATTAATTCCAAATACATATACTTACGAAAATTAAGGCGTGTTTTGTCAACCGTGTCACTTTTTTATAAAGGTAATTGTCTAAAATCAGCGGTTTCTTCGATACAAAAGTTGCGAAGTGTGAATTAGCATCTCGGGTACCCTTTTTTTAAATTTTGCAAGTGGAATCCAATGCGAAAAGACATTCTTTGACTAACAATACAAAGTGATGATAATAATACGTCATTCAAAATTTTAATGAGTGGGAACATAGGAACGCAACGGTTGTAATATTTCGGTGGTACCATCGTATTAACAATTTAATAACTCGTTAAACTGACCAGTAATTTTGCACAATTATTCAATATAAAACTAGGATTTTAATTAAAAACAGTTTCGTATTAATAACAAATATTTCATTTCCATATCTATGCTTTTCATATATCTAATTTAATAGTGATTTGTTGTGAAATGTTTTTTTGATTTGGAAATTTATTGGAACCAATTGGAACTGTCATTAGAGGCTGGAACTGAGACTTTTTTTGAGAATTTGTCAGTTTTGTCGGCATTAAATAAGGTCAGTGTATTTTATTATTGTTTTTCTTGTGATATGTGGGAAAAATATGATAGAATCAGAGTTGCAAAAATAGTATATGTGATCCAAAAATTATGTATTATTTTTCACTTCCTGCTGTTGAAAATATTCATTATATTGGACGGGATTTACAAATTTTATTGTCAGAAGGATTTAACACAGTGACCTGAGTTTTTTTCTCTTCTTGTTATAAAAAAAAATGTTTTAAACAATATCAAAGAAGGTAACCGCCTGGTAACATGGGTTTTTATAATCAATACGGCCTCCTGAAC